>BMAO01035795.1:0-63969 GCA_019973975.1 Trichonephila clavata | reverse complement strand
GCCAACTAGAGTCCAAGACTCACCTAGTTATAAACAATTTTTTTCATGGAATACTGTTAATTAAACAAAAACAGAACGAGCACTTCCTTGTTGCCACAGCGTACAAAATAATATACTTTTGCAATATCGTTCAGTCCACGGTGACAAAATATTAAACAATGATAAATAAATTCACGTGAACAAAATAATAAATTTAAATAATTGTTTTGCTTTTAATATAATAAACTGAAATTTATAAAGTGGTTCTCACACATAATATTTTAGAATTCAAATTTAAAAGAATTTTCTTTCGTAAATACTCCACATCAGTTTTTCTATAAGATAGCTAGATATAGCAAGACATAACGCAAAAATATTTAAAATTGGAAACTATGGAGGAATAAAATATTCAAAATTATAATCTAAATGCAGTTTTAGTTAATAATATATATAAACAACCCATAAAGGAATATAATTCAAAAAAAATTTAAAATGTGTTTAAAATAAATAATTATTTTTTAATAAATATTAATTCTCATAGAATTTTAAATTAAATCTTATGTCAGTTTTTATAAGTATTTGAAAACAAATTTCAAAGCTCTTATGGATTTAATTTTCAATAGATTTTAGCGAATACCTTGCTCGAATTATAGATTTATATTTTAATTCTATTTAATTTTTGTCTTTGTTGGACAATTGTTCTGAAAGCCTTAATGTCTTGAGACAATTTGTTCACTGTATAGATTTTTAAAATTTTATAGATACCTTCCTTTCTTTATATTTGTGTATTTCCTTCCTTCCTTTTATTTTTATTGTCTCTTTTATGTTTTTTCCCTTACTTGTGTTTTTTTTTATTATTATTTTATAGTGTTGTTATCCTTACGTCTGTAAGCCTCATGATATGCAATGTGGAGCATGAGGAGTTTTGCAAGTAAATTTTTTTTTTTTAAATTCTATTTAATATTTTTTTAGAAAAAAATATTAAAATTTTCCTTTAACTATTGTGCATACAATGTGATATTGAAAATCCTTAAAAAAGGTGTGTTCAAAGGGTGAAGAAAATTGCCAAAAAGAGTGTTATAGTAACGAACAATAAGTGATGTTTCTTTAAATGATACCCATACCACAGAGTGAGAACAACGCCAGTTCAGAAGGTTGTAGGACTACCGTGGATAGCGATACACAAAGCAGTACATCTAGGTAGAGAGTCAAAATGAAAGTATTGATGAGGGTCTAGTTATGATATACTCCATTCTCTTTCAACCATTTGCCATATTTCATCTTAGGGCATGTAAAGGGTGTTCAACGATGGCCAGAACGTATTCGATTAGTGATAGATCAGAGGATAATGGTGGCCAGAGAAGCATTTAAACATCTTACAGAACACTTTGACGCATGCGTACAATGTGTGGTTGAACACTATCTAGTTGGTAAAAGGTTAGTATCTCACTCAATGTTCACGGATAGCAGCGAATTCATAACATTTGCATTGCTCGGTAAAATGTGACTCCCTAGAAATTTCCATAATTTTCCAAATATTCTTTCTTAGTGCAGTATTTTTAATTCCTCGAAGTGAATAAAACTTACAGTAAATTTGTAACAAGGAATGCAATATTCACATTCAGGTTAAAATATCTGTTTCTCATTTTTTCCTGCTTATTTAACAGGACTAGCTTATATTTCGCTATAATTATGCATGTGAAGTAATATCACGAATTTATGTGCAATATATTAGCGTAATTAAGTAAGATCAATAAAAATGTTTCATAATATACTGTTATAAATTTCTTAATATATGTTATTAAAAAACATCTAGGTTAAGTATACAGAATTTTGAAATCCAGATACCATTGGAAAATTTCTAAGTAAAAAAAATCAAATAATATATATTTCCAAAGGAATTTTCCATGGTTTCACAAATTGTTTTAAATTTTCCAGTTTATAATTAAAATATATAAAATAAATAAATTTAAAGAAACGTAAGCAGAAAGAATCATCAATGTCAGAAATCTCTGAACTTGTGTGCGTGCGTGCTCGTGCATGCGTGTACGTGTCTGTACAATAAAAGTAATATTCAGTTACGTCCTTTTTATTTTAATAAGTGATCCAAAGTTTAATAACCAGTTTTTTAATAGAATGCCTACATTGAAATATTAAGCAAATATCATTTTGCTGCATATGTTACCAATGCTGAAGAGTGTCACTTTATAATAATATACACAAAAGAAAATTTTCTCCTTCTGATACACTCATCACTTTTCGTCTGAGTATTTTAATAGTGCAAATTGATGATTCTATATTCATAAAATAAAAACCGCTTCCTAGAGAATTTTTCAGGAGGGACTTAAAGTGGATATTTGTGTGTGAATTCGATGAGCTTATGAATCGATAATGAGCTGCTTTTAGCATTTTGTTCTTCTGCAAAACAGGGGTCTGTCAGTATATATTATCGCAAGCTTTTATCTCTTAATTGAGCCTGAGAAAATTTAGGAGTTTGCATTAATTTTGACGCAACTTTTAGCATGTTTTTCTACAATGAATGATATATATGTATAGCAAAGACTAGCTTTTTTTCCTACACGTGCCCCTTTCTTATCACGTCATGTGCAAAGTATTTTTTCAGTGTTAATATCTTTCTAGAGCAAAATGTAACGAAAAATTATTAAAAATGCATTATCGATTTTAACATAAATTTAGCTTCAACATGCAATTTCTAAAATGAAAGGTCCTTTTTATTTAATGTGATTATACTCTGACTGCATAAGAAAACAAACTTTTATCTAAAGAATGTCATTAAATTGATAAAAATTGCATTTATTTATTGCAAGGGTTGAAAGAACTATTTTCAATTCAATTATGTTTCAACTTAATGGATGACATTCAAAGCTAAATAAAATTAAGCTGACAGCATTGCAAATTTAAATATATACGTTTATTTGTAAAATAATAGGAATATATTATTATTAAATTCTGTAAAAGAAGTACAAAAATAGATTTTACACAAAATTTTACGTAAATATATATGTAAGCTGTGTATGTATATATAAATGTCTTTTTAAATTACTTTTATTTAATTAATTTAATTAATTTGAAATAAATTTTAAGAAATTATTTCTGTGTAATCAACATTTCAGAAAAATATCAGTTTCATTTTCCATAATATAAAATTTCGAGCTTTTTTTTAAATAAGAAATCATTCTGTATTTAACAATTTTTGTCTAGTATGTAAAGTTTAATAATCAATTTAATCACTGTTTCCTTCAAAATATGTCGATTTTGAATTTTCCCACAACACACACACATTTTCATTATTTTTTAAGCTCTGATTACTGGTGTTATCTCTATTTAATAATTTTCAAAATATTTAAGGTGTATCTATTATTTTCTCTAAATTATTCTTGGTATAAGTAAGATATATGAACTTCAAAATAACATGATATTTTCTTAAACAAAAAATTGTACTTAATTCTAATTCACAAATAAGGGTATACTTAGTAAAAAGTAAATAAAAACAATCTCTTAACATGAAGAAACTATTTTAAGTAATTGAAATTGAAGTATTTTTCAATGCTCTTTTAAATAAACTATTTTTGATCCAGTTTATAACTTCTTATGGATATTGATACCCTTATTTCCATATCAGTCGAAATCAACTCGTCGACTACTCATATTCGCAAATGACATACAATATTATTATTACCATCGGTTTTATTACGTATTGCAGAAATAAAGTTACAAACATAAATAATCATATTCGGTTATGAATAGCTAGAATCAAGTCGGAACAGAAAGAGTTTCTATTTATGATTATTATTGTTTCTGGCAAAATTCGCACGCACGCAAACTAAAATTTTATGAAACGACTGTACCTACCACTATTTTTTAGGGATGCAATGTTTATGCAACAGTTGGAGGAAATTTCGTCACGCTTTTGTACTTTCTGTGAAAGATTTGTTAAGATGACGGGTAATTGAATGGATGGAAATTAGGGCGTGACAAACTGGTACTGCTAGATATCTTAATGAATGTCAGAGTGTCCCGAGTCCATTACAGCAGAGTGGTCTGTCCGCAAGACGTCCATTGTTTGGTCTACCCTTGACGCAGAACCACAGACGTCTCCGCCGCCAATGGTGCGATGAAAGAAGGATGTGGGCGGCAGAATGGAATGAAGTTGTCTTTACTGACGAGTCACGCATCTGTCTGCAACACCACGATGGTCGGATTCGTGTCTGGAGACACCTTGGAGAGAGGATGCTGTACAGCTGCTTTATGCACCGCCACACTGGTCCTGCACCGGATATTATGGTATGGGGCGGTATTGGATATCACTCTCGCACTCCTATAGTACGCCTTGCCGGTACTTTAAACAGCCAGCGCTACATCTCCGAGGTGTTGGAGCCAGTTGTCCTTCCTTACCTTTAGTTCTTGGCCACAGCCTTATTTCAACAGGATAATGCGCGACCACACGTGGCACGCATTGTCCAAAGGTTCTTCGTCAATCCCCAGATTGAATTGCTTTCCTGGCTGGCTCGCTTTCCGGATCTTTCGCCGATAGAAAACATGTGGCCCATGGTTGCTCAACGATTGACCCAGATTACGCCCCCATCTGCCACACCAGATCAACTTTGGCAACGTGTGGAAGCTGCTTGGTCTGCTGTACTCCAAGAGCACATCCAAAGTCTCTTTGAATCAATGCCGAGGCGTGTGGCAGCGGTGATCTCCATCAATGGCGGCTACTCTGGCTACTGATTCTGGCAGGAACCACACTTCTCAGAAGTCTATAAATTTTGATACTTGGTCAATATGTTATCTACAAAATAAATTTTGTTGTGTCATCTCTTGTCTTTCTTGGTGTTGCAGTTACGGTGGCCAGCAGTGTATAATATAAAATAATGTGTTTGGGCCTTCCTTCCTCTTATCTAACATTTCTCCCCTCCCTAATTTCGCAATTCCTTTTAGGAGTGGTTTCCCCGCTTATCCTATTTATTTTTCAAGGTATCTCCTTCTCATTAGAAGATAGCATCTGTGTGTGTTCATGTTTGTGTTTTTTTTTCGTATTTGCATTGTAATTGTAGATTACTTTTACTGTATTCTTCCCCCAATTCTCAAGAATTTTAGGAAGGGTCCCTCACTCTGGATCTTTTTGTATATGTATTTTGTTTAGTATACAAATAAAGTAACTTCTAGGAGGGTCGATACGTAGTTCAAAACCCTTTGGAGGAGCTCGATTCTGCCGAGTAAGTAAGTAAGACCATTACCTTGACAACTAGGCAACCGCGGTTACAAATTTAATCCAAAATTTTACATCAAAAAGACGTATCCCATGCCACCTAAAGGACTCCGGAAGATCACTTTCAAGCTCTTTCTGCCCCACGGTGTAAAAACGCTACGGTACTCTTGACCATTTCGGATAATGAGGCAGTAATATGGATCGAAATATCTACTGTTATGCCACACAGACATATTTACAATCAATAACTCTATTAAATACAACCCTTTGTGTGTACCCCTTTCAGCAACAAACACAATAGTTCTTGTTAACATTGGATAAGAGAGAACGTTAACTGTAGATACAGTAATCAACTTTTATGCTCTTCACTGATAAGTTCTCATTTTGAAGAACTCAGGGAGTTTGTTCATCCCGAGAGAACAAGGCACTAGTTACTACCTGTCTAATATTGTAGTAAGACGTAGTTATAGAGGAAAAATCATGGTGAGCTACCATTTCTCTGAGCGTTCCCACAATGACCGACATTCCTCGACAAAACTCTACAACTATAAAATATCGAGAAAAGACTCTTGCGTCAAATATCCTGATAAGATGGTGCTTTTGTTGACAAATTCATTTTAGTGGATGTTAATCTGTATTTCATTGAATCAGACTTTTAATGAATATTTTATGGAGCAAAGAATAAAACTAATGGAGCTGATGAAATATCTAGCTCGATCTTCACCCTTTAAGCCAATAAAGCATTTTTCTAACTACATATCGGTAGACAGGTAGTTTTCCATCCTTCTTCTAAGTCATTAAATAAGCTGGAACAAAAGTTGCTCCATGTACGGTATTGCTTCCATTTCTAGTGTACGAAAATTGAATTGTCATCATGATTATACTAATGCATTTTAAGCAATGAAAAGCATTAATTTATTATTTAATATAAGTAGGGTTTTACTTTTACGAAAAATCTGTCATTTTCTTGTTAAATAACGGGTTTTTCAAAAAAAAAAGTATAATTCTTTATTTGCAAATCAGGCTTCATGTTCAAATTATGTGAAATTCAAAAATTAACTGTTCAAAGCATAATTCTTCACAATCCAATACTTTTATAATGATTTATTTTTAAATTGAATAATAAATGCTGGTTTTACTTTACGTTTTTGAGACCATTGTACATTTTAGCACAAAATAGAAACTGTTTTAAAAAATATTTTTATCCTATAACAATTAATTAAAATAATAAACTCCTTAGTTAACTACAGTGAAATTCAATGCACATTTCTTTATGATACATTTTAGATTCCAAATTGCTGCATTTAGCTGATTACTTTTGTAAAGTCTCTGGATCAAAATTAGACACTATTATACCCAAAAACTTCTTGCTTCGTTTTAAAGTGTTTTACCAAGTTTTCTGGAAAAGAGAACTGCCACAATTATGAACAAAAAAAGCATACATTTAAATAATAAGCCAAGTGGCAAGGCTTTCACTGAAAAGTGCTTGTGAATTCCCTCCTTATTACGTGATTCGGCATTCAGTTGTTTTATTTAATGTCACATTTTATTAATGTTTTTACTATCACTATTTTTTTCTTTTAAGTGGATATACAGTAATACTTAAGGCAATAAAACTGATAATGACATCTTCATCAAATATCTCTACTATAATAATCTCTGCAATGTGATGTCATCTTTACCAAACATATCACAATCGGTATTTTAATACGTGCGGTTTGTTTTCTCTACTATTCAATTTAGATAAGAATCTGCACTCTCCAGTCTGAAAATACCGTAAATATTTCTCAACTATTTTCTTTAAATGTTCTTACTGCTTTATTCCTAGAAGAAAATTCCATTCCGAACCGAACCTCTTACGTGGGATTCAATTACCGAAGTTTCGTCCCAAATCGGTGAGGGGAAATAACTTAAAACTGGTAACAAAAGACTTACTCGAAGCAAGCACGTAAATAGTAAAAAAAGAATACTTATTTCAAACACGAACGAAAAGGGAAAAGAAAAGCAGAAAACATGCGAAGAGAACAGGGTGAGTTCTTAAAAGCATTACAGACATTTTTAGAATGAATTAGGGCATAGCGGACATGCAGAGGTTTTCTAAAAATATCTTAAGTGTATAGGTTACAATCACAAAAAATAACTTAGAATTTAAAGCAGCGAAATATTTTATACCAGAATTGCTTTAAAGGATCAAAAGTAATAATTGATTACTTTATGCTGACTTATATAAATTTCACTTTATAAAGTATATTCATTTTTGAAATACAAGAACAGCTTTATTAACATGATTATTGAATTTTAAACCATAGTCAAAGTGACAAGAATGGTTCCTTATTCTCTTAACTTCCTACTATGCCAATGAAAGGACTTGGGGCTTTGACAAGTTTAATCGTACATCAGTGCTTCTGCACCATACGTCGCCAAATGGTGATCCGCGCACCACTGATGGTCCGCAAAAAAATTGCACAAATTTATATTTTTTTTTAAATATCAATTTCGAAATGACGAGTAGCAAAACGTATTATGAAATATTATACTATTACGTAGGTTGGGATTCGAGGATTTTATGCATCAGTCGCAAAGAGCAAGGTAGTTCTTCAGGAGCGATGGAAATTTAGTGTCGAAAAACATTCCTTGAAATACAGAATACAGTACTTAAATTCGTTGCGTAAATCTCAAAAGACCTCCACAACTTCTACACGCTCATACACAAGTATCAGTTGTAATGCTTGTCGGTTCCTGCTTCCCTCTGATCATATTTGTCTACCCTCGGATCCGGCTAGATGTGCGGAAGGAACTGAATAATCAGTAGACATGATTCACTCTAATTATTTTATTGTCACCAAAATATCAAAAAGCACAATAAGAATCTAATTAAGATAAAAGATCAGATAGCAGAGCGCGGAGGTGAGACTCGTTAGCCTAAGAATAATAATACGAACCTTCAACTGATTCCACGATAACCTATACAAGCTCAATATAAACTACATCGCGCTCTAATAAGCTAAACTTCTATTAAAACAAGGATCACGATACCTGTACTTTTATGAAGTTGAGTCCTTGAATACGATCCTTATCTGGATTTAATCACCGTCGAGTGATACTCTTAGACTTCTTCAACTGATAAACTCCGATTTGCACTTCATAATTCACGATCTTTCACTCACCAACTAACTCCTAAAACTCGTGAATCCAGAATTTTTATAATATACTTAATTTGCATCATCATGCTTTCTTCACTCGGTGAAAGTTGGTTGATATTATTATTGCCCCAGAAAAACGCGTATAGATCCGTCACATAGTGTCTAAAATACAAGTATGTAAAAAATTATTTATAAGCACTCGCTCGTCCTACACAACAGTCGCAGTAATAACTAATCGCTGGTCGACTCTTCATGGTCAAATCAGCACAACGGTCTTCAACGACCTTATTTATAGGCCTCACAGATATTTCGATAAAAATCCTTTCAATACTTTGAGAAGCGATATCGTGATATTTGTAAATTTCTCCATTATTACCAGAAAAATCCATAGGGTCACGAACTCCCTAAAAATGATGCCAACTTGGCTCTATCGTCAAGATTTCTCCAAGTTTCCACTGAATGCTAGGAACGGCGTTGCTTACGAATATTACAATTTTTAACATAAAATAAATACAACATAGAGTTATTTAAACCTATTACACATTCAGATATAAATTATTTACACTATTTTAAAAATTAATTACACAAAATTCATAACAATACTATTTTTTTAATTTTAGCTACTACTTTTAGCAAAATTCTTTTATAGTTAAGAAACTTTTTAGCAACTTTTGAAGGTGTATCTAGCGAAAGAGGGCAACCGTGATAAATTGGCTGTATAACATTTTAGTTTGTTGATATTGCTTTTCGTTGTCGGCTTATTCTTGCTTTTCGCGAAGTTTCTTTTCAGGGACATTGAAATGCAATAGAGACGTAAATATCAGTGACAATAAAGTTATAGAGGTCCCCCATGTAGTGGTCAAGCATATTAATGGTCTGTCAAGCATAAAAATTATACATGTAGTGGTCCATGAAATTTGGGCTACCGTTGTTTTACACATCGTAATTTTTCAGTGACTCCTGAACCTGATGCCAAGACTCGATCGAAACAAACGTTTAATGTTTGCAATTATCACCTATTAGTTTTCTCGGCCGCGAGAAACGTATAACAGAAGGTACATCGAATCTTTTTCAAAAATATAAATTATCATATCTTAATAATACGATGTGGATCTTTTTACATTCATGTAGGGGGGTGGAGTAGAAAGTAGAAACTAAGGCTACCTGCTCAAATTTAATTCTTATCATTCATCAAATCATCATTCAATATTTATTACTAACAGTAGCCAAAATTTTTGTTCTACGGATGCCTGTTAATCTTTTAATCTCTCATGTTATCCAAAAGATCTCGAGATGACTGATGATATTTCAACTATATACAAAAATCCATTACATATATTCAACTAGAGTCCATTATGCGTTACTCAATTCTTTTAACCAACTAAAAACATATATTTAGAATAATTTCAAAAGATTCCAAATTAAGCAATGTAACTTAAAAGAGTAAATAAATTAAGTAATCAGATAAAAAGAATTTCTGAACTATACATTAAATTACAGCAGAAGATAATTATATAGAAGAGAATTTTCAACCTAAAAAATATCTCTAACTACTGTGTAACATAAATAGCCAATTAAAAATAGTTCAAAATAAAAAATAGACATTTAAATAGAACTAAATATTTTACAATACATTGGTGACGAATGAATATTAATAAATTCGTCGCCAATACTTTAATGCAGAATCTAAAAAAATCAAAATAAATCTTTTGCTTTGGGGAGTATATTTCACGAAAAAGATCTTTTAATCAAAAAAATTTCGTACTTTTTTCTGTGATTTTAATTTTATTCTTCATTTTATAGCCAAGATAAAATGTAAAATATTGGAAAAATAGACTAAGAAATTTTTAAATAAGAGATAAAGAATAAATTTTTTAAATACACACGATTACAAAAAATAAAGTTATCAAATTTAAATACAATTTTATTCTCCAATTTAATGACAATGTTATTCGAACATATTGAAATTCCATTTAAATATTAATCATCTAAATAACTAGATTTATTTTCTGTCTTCTTGCAGTCGTGTTCCCATAAGCACACCATTTTAGTTCCTAAAATTTTACTCAGAGCTTTATTCAAATAATTCTAAATTAAAAATCCTTTTCGTGTCTTGTTAAATTTCACATTTACTCTGGATATAAATTCGAACAGATAGTTTTGCCTTCGAACATATTTACTTTCTCATTCTCAGTTACATAGCTTGTGATCATTTGACGATGTCATCAATTTCCAATCTTCTCTATTTAATAAATAGCACTTTTTCTCCAGATTGTGTTTGCTGAAGAGTCAACTCCTTCGCGAACATTCTCACACATCATCATTAACAGAATAGAATGATATTTTATTTCTTTCAAGAAGTGATGTATGGCTCTTAAAAAGAACCAAGAAAGGCTTAAGGCAATTACTTTAACATAGGAGGGCTCTCAGTATATTTTCTACAGTCATTGGAATCCTTCCAAGAGCAGGTTCAAACACCTCTTTTCATATTACATCAATACTTAATTCTTCATCTTCTAAGAGAATGGATAAGTGTAAATTTATACGTTCCTGTGATATATTATTACACTGTCTTGCACTTATTCTTTGGGATACGAAAGGATTACAGGAAAGAATTATTAGAGTAATGTTTTTGTTGTAGATAATTCTTTCACAAGCAAGAAATTACTCGTGTGTTAATCTCCCAATTGAGTTTTATGTTCAGAACGTGAGATACTAAAGCATCCTCCAATTGAAAGAAAAAATTCGTTTTCGTTTATTTTTCAAGTGATTTTCTCTTTCAAACAATTATTGAATCGTTTCTGGTATTTTCTAGAGATATGCAGCCTTCTTGAAACAATTTTTAGTAATGTTATTATAAGAATTTTATTTATTTATTCATTTACTTTAAGGGAAGAATATAACATTATCAAGAATAAAATATTTTATTAAATAAACAACATTCGAATTAATGTCAAGAAGAATCGAAAAAGACATACATGATCATTATTTTTCAAATATAGATATTATCATTTGAAAAAAATCCACAGAATTATGTGAAATTTTAAAGAACTTTAATACAATTTTAATGATTAAGTGTATGTCAAATAACACTATCAATAAAATTTCCTTTGTGTGTTAGACCTGATTCTTTCCCTTTAATTCTCAGAAATGTTAAGAATACATGGGGTTCAAACAGATCTGTCGTTTCTTGATGGATTTTCATTAATTTAATATATTTAATTTATATTAATCTTTAATACCTGTTTATATCATACTCAGAATGCTTCAAAAAACGTTCATATTATTTATGATAAAACTTTTTGATTATTTTTCCATATATATAATAATAATAATAAAACCTGTTGCTATATTAAAATTTAAAAATAGGTTTTTATAATATTTTTATTGATATTTACATATGATTTTTTTAAAAAATGGATGAATGGATCATTTTACTGAATCATAAATAAAGAAAAGAAACTAAGTTAATTTTAACGGGATTTTTTTTTAAACAAGTGGGATTCGTTACTTCTTTAAATAGTAGCCTTTGCAAAAAAAAAAATGAAAAATAATCCATAATATTTAAAAAACTAAAATTTGAAACGCATTTATGCGGAATCTTTCTGGTGGCCGTGGTAGCATTGTGTTTATGGTCTCGAACTCGCGCCAGGTGTATCATGAGAGTCTATAACGTCGCACTATAAAGCTACATGAGGGCTAGTGGTGACGGACCTGAACCGTTTTAGACCATGTTCAAATGACGAGGACGGTACTTGAACTGGCACCCTGCCACCCCCTTTCCTAACTCTCACACCTCGCCAGATGACCCTCGACAGATTTAACGTATATCAGCCCCCCCCCCCGCCTATACACAGCAGGTCTTCAGCAGCAATTGATTCTAGCTCATGACACGCCGGCCACGAGTCCGTTACCTCGACCACCAGGTCACCCGGTTTATCATGAGTTCAAGCCCTAGTGCCCCTGAAGACCTGCAAAGTAGAAGAATTGATGCACGTTAAATCAGTCGAGGATTAAATATCCTCCAGTCGGAGTATCAGTTTGGTAAGGGGGAGGGGTCAGCTCAAGTGCCTTGCTCGTCATTTGATGTGACCGCGGTAGCCTAGTGGTCAAGGTAACGGACTCGTGACTGACTTGTCATGAATTCGAGCCCAGCACCACTGAAGACCCGCTGTGTAGGGGAGCGATTCACGTTAAATCTGTCGAGAGCTCAAACACCCTCCCGTTGGTGTGGTGTGGTAGTTAGGAGAGGAGGTGCCAGCTCAGGTGTCGTCCTCATCACTTGACCATGGTTCAAAATTACGTGGTCCGTCGCCAAAAGCCCTCGTGTAGCTGAACAGTGCGACGTTAATAATCACTAACTCAATCGCTCATACTCTCACGTCATTTGACCGAGGCTCAAAATTGCAAGGTCTTGCGCCAGTAGCCCTCATGTTGCTCCAGAGTTGGACTCTCGAGAAACTTTCGTGAGCGCATTCGCGATTACAATTTACTCTTCATCGATTTTTATGCTCAATTATTGTTAAAATACACAGTTCATTTAATATTCAGTACTTATCATATCGAAGAAAATCAAATCGAATTTTTTGTTATTTGCTGTTTGCTTTTTCATTCAAAATGTATATATCGCCCATAATTTCATAAAACGTATTTTAAAATTTCTGTAATTTTTTTTTAAACCATATGCATAAAACGGGTGATATTTCATCTAGCATTCATAGACAATGACTATTCAGAATTGAATGCCATTAGTTATTATCACCGCCAAACACATTTGATTTCGTTATTGAAAATTGTATTTTAATTATAACTAATTCCCCTTACAATATATTGAAATTTATGTTCTTCTGAAGTGACTTTTTCTTTCAACACTTACACATATAATTATTTAAATATCTATCCCAGAAATCTTCAGATGCATTATCCATAAACAAGCAAATTCAAACAGAAAAACAACACTCGTATAAATGCATACTTAAATACTCTTGAATAATGTATTGATAATGCAATTACGGTAAAACATTCTTTCTAGAATAATAGACACCGGGCATACGATCCAATAAAGTTAAAGAAACAATGAGAATAAAAATAGAACTGCATTTCAGTTCTAACCGATTAAATTATCTCTGTCCCAACTTTTGTTCTGTGCCCGTTAATTGCTCGGGAGACCACTGCATTTTAAAGATAATTTTTCCCCGTGTGTAATAGAATAGGCATTCGTATATTTATTTAACACAGATAGCTGTTTGAATTGAAATGAATTTTCGATTAATAGTTTGGTTAACAGAATATTTTAGCCTTCGGATTAATTTCAACGGCAACTGTATTCCCTCGAGGAAGTTGATGCAATATTTAAAATATTATGTGGTAATAAAAATTTCGAGAAATTTAATTTTTACACCAGTGCTTCTCAAATTTTCAATACTTGCGACACAATTTTCAGTCATAATTTTCTTCGCGCCTTCCCCCATCCAAACAATAACAAAATTTTGAATTCAATAATAATGTACTTTGACGTAAATCTACACAATACGAATTTAATTACAAACTATAAAAATTATCAAGATAAGTATTAAATTGTTTATATAATTTTATGTATGACAGGGGTCACTAGTAATTGTTAAACTTGTTTTCAACTCGGTAGTGTTAAATTAATTATCAAATACAGTGTCAGTAATAATACAAGGGGTGATCAAATGAAAAGGTACGAAACGACACGGTGGGTACAAATATAGACTTTATTCAAAATATACACCATAGGCCTGAGCACAACGATCCCACTGATGAACAAGCCGCAGGATTCCTTGTTCCCAGAATTCCTGTGGCTGTGACGAGAACCAATCCTTCACAGTGTCCTTGAGTACGTCGTCCGAGTTGAAGCGCTTTCCTTTCAGGTGTTTCTTCAGTGGACCCAACACATGGAAATCGCAGGGTGACATGTCCGGACTGTAGGACGGATGGTCCATCGTCTCCCATTGGAACTTGTCCAGTTCCATTTGTGTGACTCTGGAGACGTGTGGACGCGCGTTATCATGGAGCAGAACCACACCCTCCGTGAGCAGCCCCGGTCTTTTGTTCTTGATGGACCTGCGTAGGCGTCGGAGTGTCTCACAGTACACATCGGAGTTAATGCTTTTTCTGTGCTCGAGTAATTCTGTGCTCGCATCATTTGGACGCCGCTTTTTATAAGGCCTTTGCTCTCTCCTGCGCATGCGGGCACCCGCGCATGATCCGATCCCAGTCAGAGTCTCCAATGGCATCCCGAGATGTCTCGCTACATTCTCCCTTGGCGGAATATGCAAATATTTAACTGTTTCATTTTTATGTCGTTTGGTACCTTTTCATTTGATCACCCCTTGTAAATTTTAAATATTTTATATCAGTATAAATGCGTATTTATTTTTTATTATGTCAAAATGCATTTTGTTTTGCTTCTTTTTAGTAAGTTAATGTAGTAAGTTATGTAAGTTATGCTCATAGTAAGTTATGCTCACGCCCCCTCGTTTGGTTATCACGGCCCCCTAAGGGACAGTTTGAGAAACGCTGTTTTACACACAACTTTACGAGTGCGCATCATATAGTATGAAAATTAAATTAACTTCCTTGATGCTTCAATTTGATTTATCACACACACAAGAACAATAGTAAAAGGGCAGGAAGTACTATTCTTAATAATGAATAGTACTTCTTTCGTTTATTATGGTTACAAATTGGGAATAAGGCACACAATTTTCAGCTCAATCCACTACTTCATGCTCAAAGATGAACACAACATTACATCATGAACGCTTATCTGAAAATTGAAGCAGTGCGCTTGTATCATTTGCAATCGAACCAAGCAAAATCGAGAGCAGAATATATGCAAGGATTGATAACCATGTACAAAACTATATAGAGTAAACTTGGCAAAAAGACTCCATTGAAATTATATTACACTAAAAGAATTTCCATTTTTCCGAAATTAATATATTTTAAACTTTAAAACATGGTCCTTTGAATGGAAAATGGACGCACCTCTAACTCTTGTTGCTGTGTATATAAAAGCGGCTCCAAAACAAATTTCGCAATTGCCCATATTTGACTAAAACTTTAGGTAGGATGGGCTCAATTGCTGGAAATATGGCAGATTGCAAAAGCAAGTAATATAAAAAAAATTTTGTCAATTCCTACTTTGTTAAAAACCTCCTGGCACCACTGTTGCAGATAAATCTAACTTCATCAGAAATAATGTTAAATAAATTTAAAATTAAAAAATAAAATTTAATTAAGGAATTAATATTTGAAAAAATTGTTTTCACATCAAGTGTCATTCACTGCTAATTTTAGTAAAATGTATTTGAACTTCAGTGGATGAATAAAAAGTACTTAATTATCGATTGAAAATTTGAAAAAGTATATATATATATATATTTAGGGAGAGAGTGTGAACTAATAGTAGTAATTTAAAAAACGATAATATAAAAATATAATTATAATATAAAAAGGCAAAGATGACAGTGAGATCATCTTTACTCTCCCCTTTTCAAAACGGAAATATATTTTTACACAAATTACATGCTCGGCAAATGGATAAGAAGTAAATTTAAACATTTGTTATTAAACAAATTGTATCACAAAAAAAATATGTCCAAGGTTTTTATCTATAAATTAAAAATAATTAAATGGTGAAAATCAGATAAACTATTAAATTAACACAAATTATTACAATCTTAAAGAAAAACAATATTTAATGAAGACTTGCCCTTATATATATATATATCCTACGCTACATTCATTACAATGGAAGGTGTCCCTCTCAAATTCGAAGCATTCCGCATGTAACTAAGATGAACAAGACCCACAACATTGCACCCATTCCTGTCCTTGATATTCAAACAGGACAAATGTAGATGCATTGTGTTTGCTTGCACTTGCTGTTGCTCTGCGTTTTTCCCCTTCCGCCTTCAATACGACCTCCTTTGGCAACTCTCTTCTTCGTAGATGCTAGACCTTCTGCATTTGCCAGCTCTCTTGCAACACTCTTACGACTTCAAGATTTCCGCAGGTTGTTTTCAATGTTGGAATTGGACTCATCTCCTCCAACAGTGATGCTGTTGACTGCGAGAATTCAGTAGTGACAATAGATTAGCCCTGTGCTGCTGTAACTTGGATTAAGTTATTATAAGGAAGAGGTATATGGAAAGAAGATAAACTCAAAGGACATGTAGGACGATAGAATGGTCCTAAAGTAGGGTTGAGAAGCATTACTTCGTCAAATATCGGTACTACTATATTTTCTTTAGTAACATTGTTCTATAGTTGGCATTACTGCTGTCGAAGGAAGGAAGAACGAAACCACCCACTCCCGACAACGGATATTACACTTACATAAGATTACAGCTATATACAGGTTTCATGTAAAATTAATTAATTTTGCGTGTGCTAAACGTCAAGTATATATAAGATAACTAAAATATAACAACAACCCCAATTTGAAGTATCAGGTAGCTGTACTTACATTATAAAGGGTCTGTTTGTACTTCTGTTTGAACCGCGCAACAACACAAGTCTCCATGACACTTGATCATAGCCAATGCCGCAGTATAAATGCCCCAACTCAAAACCATTACGAGTAATATGGGTATTGCTTATATGTGCCCATATTGCCTTAATTACCGTGCTTGCCAAGTTTACCCTACAAAAACATATACCTATATGTAATTTTTTTTTCTTGATGATGCAATAAATTTATTTATACATAAGGTATAGTTAGTAAAAATGGGTCTTAAAAAGTTGAATTTAACGGAAGAGGAGCGCCAAAAACGAATTTTTGGAATTACCTGTAAAATTGGCACTTGCCATCACTATTAATAAATCGCAGGGACAGAGTTTTGAAAAAGTCGATTTATGTGTAACGTCGAAAGAAACAATATTTACTCATGGAAAATTGCATATGGCTCTGTCAAGGTGCAGAAGCAAAGACGGAATAAAAATTCACTACAATTTAGAGGAATAGGTGATTTGGAACATTGTCTTTGAAGAGACACTAAATTGAAGTACAAACTAAGAAGCAGAGATGAAGACTTGAAATTTATTTCTCCTGCTTACAATATATTGAAAAAATGTAACTATATACATTATAAATGCAAATTAAAGTATTACAGTTGGAGTAAGGAACAGTTATATAATTTGTACAATGAGAGTGGTTCTCCGTAAGGCAGATAGGATGTACCCCACCTTAATCCTAGTACATATAAAGGAGAAAAACGAATTACTCATTCACTCACTTCTGTTAAACCGTAAGATTGAAATCTACGATCCTGATCCCTCTTTTAATAGACCTCGTAATATCCTACTTTAATAATTTTCACTCCTATTTTTTACTGAAAATCCTTTTATTTTTCATTTCTTCACCGTCCTCATAAACTATTTTCTCTGAGCATCTCATCCCTCCAATCGGAGGCGACCTGCTCGACCAATAGGGAGAGAGGCTCTCGCCCTCCCCGACTCTGGCAATTTTTTCCCTCACTGATCTTTCTCCAACTTTGGTTACACCCACTAACGACTCGCAGTTCCCTGATTGGACGAGCGCACTGTGCCCCTAAACAGCTTTTATACCCTACATCTTTCTACCACTACCAGTCGGGCGAGCAAGGTGCCGGGTTCTCCCGGTCGCCGAGCTTGCTGTTCTGCAATATAGACTAAGTTGACCAAACGCTAGCCTCCGGTCTCGGAGTTAGCCGTGGTCGACACAGTTCTTTCCACACTAGTTTCTACACACCCAAACGTAAACAAAAGGAGCTCCAGCATTTTTCTAAATTTCATTATTTCTATAGGTCGCAATCTAATGTATTTTATTAATTTTAACTGTTTTCTTTAATTTTCTTCTCTAATATTTTTCCCACCACCCACCAATCATGGCAAGTGAATTTAACAATGCTCAACAATAACACAAGATAAGGGATTAAGACCTCATCTGAGATCAAGTGCCCCATCGACCACATTCTACCGTTCTACTTCTGTTAAAACTGCAGCAGGGCCGAGCGCGGTCAATGTGAAAGAGGGTGAGAGCTTCGCAAAAACCCGCCGGTTAACTTTTCCGACTTAATATTTTTCCACCCCTACTGGACATTGCGTCACAACACACCACTACCCCCCCCCCGTCCCTTGGACAGCCATTCTGAGCCATTATTCTCACTTCTCAACATCCAATAAGAAGACGCTCTCTCTTCCACCAGATTCCAGTCACTTAAATAGACTGAAACCAAGATCTGTATCTCAAAGCTCCGCCTACCGGCCCACCGCCGCTCGTCCAATAGCAATGCATCTACACATCAGCATGGAAATTAAACGTTGTGATGTCTCCAAACTGAACTTTCTAGTCAGATATGGGTTTGAAGGTTCCTAGAAACCCATATACCCGAAAATTATTTCGTAGATTCGTAGATACTCGTTCACTCATCACGATATCTCTAAAACTATTAGACCTACAGACTTGACATTTGATATGGATGTATCTTTTGTTGAGTGTAGACTCGCTAAAAAAGGGTTTCGTGGAAATTGGCTCACAATTGAGGGAGCAGGGGGCGTTATAGGGATAAAAATTCTAGATTTTTAAATATTAGACCAAGCATTTTTATTTTGTTGAGTATAAATCCACCAAAAATTGGATTTGCATGAATCTACTTTAGTGGTGTGGTAACAAAAACATAAAAGAGATAATTATCTTCAATTTTGGAAATTTAAGTCTCTCGTCCTCTTTAAATCAAGAAATGAGGGCTATAAAAAAGTTTTCAATACAATCGAATGATTGATTGAAATTACATATCATTAATATATGCGAAGCGAGAGGGTAATGGGGGGCTAGTAGAATAGAATATAAAATGAAGTGTACGAATAAATATAACAATTAAGTTATACACATAATTTACTGCCACTAAATTATGAATGACAATTAGCATTTCGTCTTTTACCGAAAAAAATGGTGGTGATTAATTTCTAAATTATTCTGCTGAAAATAATTAGACAGTGATTGATATCAGAGTATGTTATTTAGCAAAGTTTAAGTATTTTCTTTCACGGGAAAAGCCTGACCACTTTTTTCATTTTGTGAAACCACTTTTAGGACTTTTCTGACATTTTGATATGATTGATGATATTTTCTGAAGAGAATTTCGTGCCGTGCAGTTAGTTTTTATGCTTATTATTACTTTTTCAGCTTTCTCACTATTATAAGAGAGTTTATTGCGTTCTAATGTTTTTCTTTCAAAAGGAAAAATACAAAATTATAAGTTAGAACTATTTTACAAGGAAAGGTAGTTTAATATAAGTTAATTTATGCAATTAGAGTTATTAATTATTTCTACAATATACTTTCTTTTCCTTGAAGCAGGAGTTTGAAGCATGCATTTTTTTTTCTTTTAACGCAAATTCGATTTATTGTAACCAAATTTTAAAACCTCATGTTTATAAGAATTATAATAATCATATTCTACATTTTCCCCCATATTTTAGATAATTCCCCTTTTTAATTCAGTTGATATTTTTATTGACTAATTTCTATGATGTGGAAATTATATACTTTGTACTATGCATATCGAAGTCAGAAGTTTATAGTGTTTATCCCCTGCATTCGTATTCAAAAATTTTTACAAGATTGTTTGATCGTTTTGATTGATGTTACATTTCTCTATGCATAGGATAAAATAGTGACTCACTCACTCATTCATCATGAGATCACCGGAACTATTAGACCTACAGATTTGAAGTTTGGCAGGCAAATTTCTTTTGTTGAGTACTGGCCGCTAAGAACAGGTTTTACGAAAATTGGCTCTTTAAGAGGGATGCGGGAACATTATAGACAAAAAAACCATTGGTGTGGTGTGGAGATGGGGTCCAGCTCAGGTGTCTTTCTCGTCACTTGACCATGGTTTAAAATTACAAGGTTCGTCACCAAAAGCCTTCGAATAGCTAAATAGTTTGACGTTAAGATTCACTCACTCACTCTATTAAAGGTGTAAGGCTAAAATTAATACTATTTGCTGCCAATAGATGGCCCTACCTCCCTACAAAATCTCAGACTTATGTAAACGTCTTTACCGCCTGAGACTAAAAACACAGAACATATATATTCGTTCATGCCACTTTATGCGCTATATCTCACTGACGTATATATACGTCATAACCACACAGGGTTTAATTATAAATACGTTATAATAAGTGCAAAATACTGATTTTAGTCTTTGAGGAATTTTAGGTAGCTTTTCAAGTTCTCTGGACATATTCTTAATTGTCAATTACTGTTTTATTGTGAACCAAAAACAAATGAAAAATAATTATCTGATAAACATTTCTTTGTGGTATTAGTTTAACATTTCAAATTATGTTAATGCTCTAATTAAATTTAATATAAAAGTGCATTGATATTTTTTATTTTTTGCCACACAAATCCTCTAAATTGTAATAGAATATTTTGTACAGATGCTGAAAATTCTTTTGTATCTAAAATGAAAAGTTGTTGTGTTATTTAATAGCTTTTTTTAAGAGAGAATCATAAAATTAATATTTGTTGTTGTTGTTGTTTCTTATCCCACTTGACTGACAGAAACATCTAGATCAAGTCCATGAACCCGTGCGTTTTTAAGCAATCAAGAACTGTAGTTCGACTTGAGAACAGATGGCTCTTATGGCATCCAATACAAGCAAAGATGTGGGCAGGAGCGGCTTGGTTCACATTGCATTTTGGACAAGAAGGGTAAACTTTAACACCATCCACATGCCGTTGAGCTCGAGTATGTCCACTTCGTAGTCTAGCAAGAGTAGTTTCATCTGGCCTACTGCTTGTCCCAAGTAAAGCAGCACCAGGGTGGTTTCCTTCATACCATTCATGCACGGGGGCCTGTCTCCAAGAGGAACTGATATCTTGTTTGACCCGAGTAGCAATTTCTGAAAAAGTAAGGCAGCCACCCTGTGTAGAATCTTTATGGCTGCCCTCGCGGGCCAAACCATCTGCAATCTCATTCCCACAGACATTCACGTGCGATGGTACCCACTGAAAAAAGATCTTAACATTAGCATTGAAGCTATTTAATAACTGTATAATACTCGTTGTCGTTCTGTCACCATACCTCCACCATTCAGATAGATGCTGAATGGAGCTTCGGCTATCACTCAGTATCCAAATATCTGTGTTGACACTCTCAGTATAGCAAAACTTCAAAAACTAAGACTCTAAACTCAGTGGCGCAACAACCCATGAGGGCCAAGGCCTACTGTGCCCATCTCAGTATAAGTGACCATTGGGCTCTAGGGTACATGAGCATATGTTCCGATCAGGTGGTCAGCCTGAAGCGAAACCCCCAGTGTTTAGACCCCAAGTAAGCTTGGTTCTCATTTTATCGACCCACTGATGGGATGAAAGGCTGAGTCAACCTTGCCCAGCCCGGGGTTTGAACCTCGGTCCAATGGTGTGGAAGCGCGATGCACTAATCCTTCAGCCACTGGGCTTCAGAACTTCAAAGTCTCCTCAATAGCTAAGAGTTCTGCCCGAAATACTGAGCAGAAGTCAGGATTTCTCTTGCAGATCCTAATACCATTCCCTTTTTGATGAAAATTCCACTTCCCGAAACAGCGCCTACTCCCATGCTGCCATCAGTATAGATCTGTAATGCGTCACACGGGACTTTATGAAGGGTCTCCAAAGAAAGCTGCCTAAGATACTCTGGATGAGGAGTGCCCTTGTTAGTGTGTGAGGATAATTCGGTGTTAAAAAAGACCCGTTCATAGAACGACGCAGCAACATCCATAGAGTGGGCCAGAGAGACTCTACTTCATTATGTAACCATCCCTCGAATTCAGCATAGCTAAGTGGACTTTCTCTCTTAAGGAGACGATTGTTGTGCCAACTGCGCACAAAACAAGAGGTTCTATGCTGGTCTCCATAACTGATGAGCTTGGCAAAATATTTAGCCAACAGGAATCTACTTCGTAATTTGAGAAGCTGCAAGTCAGCTTCATACAAAACAATATCCCTCGGGCAGCTATTGCGGAGACCAATTATGACTCTGGCAGCAAAGAGTTGTACCCTTTCTAGTTTATCAAGGTTGCTAACAGAGGCAACCTGATAGACCTGTACACCATATTCAAGGATAGGTCGAATGAGAGCAATATATGTATTTCGAAGGGTCCGAGCATCCGCTCCCCAGTCTCTGCCAGAAATATATAATATTTTAAAATTTTCAATCTCTGTTTGCCTCTACAAACCAAATTGTTTATATGAGCATGACCAAGGATTTCCTGATCTAGGATGAATCCCGGATATTTTGGATGCTTTTCACAGTTCAGTCGACTACCCAGTAAATAAATATCAGGCTCATAGTTGTAAAGATGCCTGTTGGTGATAAAAATACTTGTTACAGACTTTGATGTATTAAAAAGGATTTTGTGCTCTGCAGCAAACTTTTCCAGCCGAAGGAGAAAAGAGTTAATTTTGTTCTGAGAACTAATTAAACTTGTACTGCTGCTCCAGATTATTATGTCATCAGCATATAATTCCATACAGTGATCAGAATTGGCATCAGTCTCTATTCCGGCTATAAATAATGAAAACAAAATGGGACTCAGTACAGATCCTTGGGGTATAACCTGGCTCAATCTAAATTTTCCCGATACGGTGTTTTTAAACTTAACTCTAATATATCTGGCCCTTAGGAAGTCAGCAAGCCAAGACAGAATTCCCCCCCCCCCTGATTTTGAATGTGCTGTAAAGTTTGCAAACGAGTTTGTATTTCCAGACCCTGTCGAAGGCTTTCGATAGATCAAGAAAGGCAGCAACTGTGTGATTGGTGGGTCTGAGATTATGGGCATCCCTAACCTTCTGGCTAAAATATAAGACCTGATCCATAGTGCAGTGACCTTTCCTAAAACCAAACTGTTCGGGAGGTATTAAGTTGTTTTGGTCAAGAAAAGTAGAAAGTCTACGCAGGACAATCCTCTCCAGGAGTTTGCACGAGATGCTGGTAAGTGCGATTGGTCTATAACTGTTGGGGTGATTAGCCGGTTTGTCATGTTTTCTAATGGGGATTGATGAGGGCTTCTTTCCAATCCCTAGGGAGTTTTCCAGCGTTCCAAAAAGTATTAAAAATTTCAAGGAGAAAACGTCTGCCCAGTTGACTCAAGTGGACTAACATTTGACCATGTATTCCATCCACGCAAGGCGATTTGTTAAAATCCAATTCCTGGAAAGCAATTTCCAGATCCATCATTGCAAAATCCTTGTTAAAAACGGAATTGCATCCACTGGGATTACAGTGGCTTTTATGAATAAAATCTCTCGCTTATTTTGCTATCCCTTTGTCTTCAGAGTTAAAAGAAAGTCTACTCTCTTTCTGATAATGTCTGCCCAACAAATTCGCAGCCTCATTGTCACTGCATAAAGATCTACCAGGATGGCTAAACGTATTGGTCTTTTTAACCTGAGGCTGCATTCTATCTATGTTCTTTACCAAGTTCCAGAGTTTTGTGTTAGGCGTACGTGAGTCAAGTCCTTCACACATGCTATATTCCAACGATCTCTTCTGATTACCGAATACAGCTGTTTAATCTTTGCATTGATCAGATTTAAGGCAGACTTAGCGTCGGGAGACGGAGAAGACATGAAATCTCTCTGCAAGGCATTTCTCTGATGTAAAAGAGGCAAAAGGGCCTCACTATTATTTCCTATTGCCTCTTGGAATGGCTACACAAGTTGTTCTTAATACTGAATCCTTGAAAAACCTCCATTTGCTGTCAAGATCACAGAAGGACATTGCCCCAGAGAGTGAATTATCCAAGTAGGATTTGTACAACCCCCAGTTAGCTTTTTTAAAATTCCAGAAGAGGGCATATTTGCTATTGGGAGTTTTGTGAGTGTGAAACTAAACTCAATGAGGACAGATGAGTGATCACTTCCAACCGAATCCAGCACAGTTCAGCTACAACTTGGGAAGATATCTGGGCTTGTGCAAATGCAACATCTAAAGCATCCCGACTATCATAGCTATGAGAGCAGTAAGTTGGTGTCCCGTCATTCAGAATACAAAAAGCATGATCATCCAGCAGGTTTGAAAGTTCATTGCCTCGATCATTAGCAACTGAGCTTCCCCAAAGAGGATGCTTAGCGTTAAAATCACCCAAGATAAATGAGGAATCGGTGAACATTGGGAACAAAGTATCCGATGAATCTCCACGATTGCCAGGGGCTGATAAGCATTATATATATATATTAAGATATTTGTTATTCCATTTAATTTTAATGCTTGTACTTCAAGCTCAGTGTCACTATAAAAGGAGGAAGTTCAACACATTCGAAATTAGAGTTTCTAATAAGAAACATTAAACCACACCACCTCCTTTATTAAGTCTATCTTTACGAAGAATACAATACTCTCGAAGCTTAAAATTAATATTTAAACTATTTTAATAATTTTAAACATATATAGGTTTTATTTTAACTCTATTCTTTTTTGAATCATTTAACTACAAAATATTCTATTTTAGATTCCCGTGGTTTTATTTTCAAAAAAAAATATTGTAACACTATCCAGTAACTGGAACAAATTAATTTAACTAATTACATAATAATCATCTCATTTTACATTAATCCTTAAAATATATCGCTTTCAAATTGTTTCGTTGTTGTTTTTATATAATTTTAACTGCAGCAAAAGCGAAACGGAAATGAAAAGTTAATCTGTTAATAGGGTAATTTTATTAAAAGTGTTTCAATTTAATTTTTATAAATAGTTTAGTACAAATATATTAAAGATTCATGAATCACAATTGCTACTAATTAAATCTTATGCAGAGAATCTTTGAATGTGTTACAAATTATTTAAAATGCAGTATAGAGTTCAGAAATCATTATCCTATATGGCTTTTTTGTATTATTGCTTATGCCACCTAATTGACGGTGTCAGATTGAGGCCCACGGAATTCATCATGGCAAGCGACTAGTTGTACGCCTGTCGTTATCCGTAGCTTTGAGCACCATGCAGTTGACAAATTGTTTTGCCTCTCAGTTCCACTCTAACTTTAAGAGAGAACCCTCTGGGAGGTAGTCAGAGGGCCTTCCACCTCTCTTACCCTTCCACCAACCTCAAGAGAGGATTTGTGGCTCGACGAATATTTAGAGTGTCCCCTTGCGCAAAGGCACTATATATGTTTCTGGGATTCAAACCCAGGCGTTACAACATACCAGGCAGCGTAATTAACCAAAAATGGGAGGGAAGGTCGAAATTTTTCAAAATTTTCATTAGCAATGAAAAAAGAAAGCCTTGCAGTCATCAATATAATACCAGTCAGCTCAGTAGTATTAGTAAAAGTGAGAAAGAAGCGCAGTTTCTATTTCATATTTTTTTTGTTTCTACCCCTTTTAATGCATGTTTTAAATTTCAAAATGTTTTATCACAAGATACTCCTATTCTTAAATTTTGTTTATGAATATAATTTGAGAACAGATAGGAAATTTTTCAGTAATTAAGGTTTTCTTCCACCAACGGTTTGATTCCGTAAATGCAGTTTTTAAATTCCTGCCTTTCTGATCGAATCTACATTTTTTATTTCTATGAATGCAAGATAATGTAATTGAAAAACAAACAAAAAAATTAATGACAGTTTGAGTTAAATTGTCTTTTTATTTATTTATTTATTTTGAAATATTTTTATATCTGTTTTAGTTATTTCTTTGTAAATTTTCAGATTTAAAAAAAACCATGTTTTTAAGAAAGTTCTAAAGTCCACAAAATTTTTCTTCGTTTTTGTTTCTGATGCTTCCCAGAAGCATTCATATAAATAGAATTACCTTAACTTGAGGTAGAAAATAGGAATTCTTAAGTATAATTCAAAATACTTGATGGAAAGGAACCTTAAATAAATTTATCTATTCATAGTAAAAATTTCCCTTTATGTGTTTTTGTGCCATACCATTCTAAGTTTTATCAGATCTCCTAATTTTTATCAATAATTAATCTTAAACAACATGAGATTGTTAAAAATAAATAAATTTTTCTTTAAAAACCTAATTTTTTCCCTTTGCAATAAAATTACAATTCAGTTTCAATATTCCTATTTTTTTTTCTATTACTGCACTTTTTATATTAGCGTGAAATTCTCAACACAAACTCTTTTAGGTATTTTTTTCATCATATTTACGCACAAGATGGTTCTATTTTTCATATTTTCGTGATTAATATTGCCTTAATACAAAAAAAGAAACTTTAAATAATCAAAAAAAATTTTCTTCACATCAGATGTAATTATTGGAATATTAGTTTTTTTTTATTATACTTATTGAGTTGCTATCAGAGCGGAAAATATAGTCATTAAATACAAAATAACATTAAACGCGACATCATTAAATTAACATCACTACTTTCTAATAATAAGCACACAAAACAGATAATAAACATAATATTTTCTAAATAATATCTTATCTCCCAATGCTAAAGGATGCTATTAAATATTTAGTGTTTATTTATTTCTTAATAAAAACTATATGTAAGAGTAGTTGCAAAATGGTTACACTCTTCCATGTTATTGTTTGTTAATGTCATTTTAAAAATATATCAAAGAGTTTCAGTGAAAAAATTCAGTCATATACTTTGGAAAAAGTTAAATATTTGGCTGATGTTGGGATTTAAAAAATGTCAGACAAAATATTAAATAAAAAACAGGTACCCTTTCAAAACATTTGAAAGTTTTGTCACAAAAAAAGTCTACTTTATCACAGACATAAGGATCTAGCTAAATTGAAATTTTTACTATCGCCTCGGACAATTTTAAATTAACATTTTAAAAACTTCAACTGTGTGTATATTTTTAATAACTAGAGGAAGTCTACAAATAAAGTATGTCTTCTTAGCTAAGTGTTTTTTTAATTAATAGGATATGAAATTGATGTAATGTGAGAAATATTCAGCATTGGGGGGAAAGGAATATTGAAGGTGATTAAGAAAAAAATCAAAAATTCTGCCCTCTTTCTCTCATTTCTACCTCTTCTTATCTCTCTCATCTTACATTCTCTACCTCTAATTTTCTACCTCACTGCAAGGCAACTCGAGCGTTATTGACGATGGAGGAATTTTTTGCATCGGTCAAGTGATAAGGACAACATCTGAGCTGACGCCTGTGTATCAAAAGTTCCCCATCACGCCGACGTGAATACTTCAAGCCTCAACAGGTGGCCGCGGTGCCTAATACTCAAAGAACTCTTATCTCTCATATCATGAGTTCGACCCTATTGCCACTGAAGATACGCCGTTTAAAGAGAGCCACTGTACGTTAAAACTGCATGGGCTAAAAAATCTTCTCTTTGATGTCGTTTAGAAGTTAGAAGAAGGGATACCATCTCAAGTGTAATCCTCGTCACTTGATCATGGTTTAAAATTACGAGGTCCATCGCCAATAGCCCTCTCGCATCTGTATAGTGCAACATCAATATAACTCTCATTCTTACTCACTCAAGCCTCAACAGATTTGTTGCAGTTGTTGTTTATTATTGCAGATGGTGTAGCTTAGCTACACCGTTTCCATAAAACCAAGAATCACCAAAAAATCAACAAATAAAACAGGGCTCCCTAAAACTTCGTCTGTGGTAAAATCCATACAATTAAGAATATGACTCGGGAAGACCTTGCACCAATGACACTCTGGAAAAACTTTCCGGTCCTGTTGAAAAGTAAAGAGACTCCATGTGACCACTAAAAAATGTGATAGAGCTGCCTACTTATTCCTAGGAATATTGAACTGGTGGCACCAATGAAATCGTTTTCTAAAATACCAAGGATGAGCAAGTGGTACCCCTTTCCAAAATGCATTTAATTCTATCCTTTTAATGGAGGAGAGTTCAGTAAAAGTTAGACAAGAGTTATCCTGCAAAGTGTCAGCAGCCGCAGACTTGGCCAAACTATCAGCTATCTCGTTACCAATCAATCCAATATGGGAAGGGATCCCTTGAAAGTATATAGAGAGTCTTGAAAAAAGCCGAACCACAAAATCCAGAATATTCAGGCTTGTCATATCTCCAACAATTGTCTAGTGAGAAAGGTGTTATACAGAAGCACGAATGTCCGTTAGGTTCCAAATGTCCATGATGACAAGTTCAAAATCTCAACAGATTTAACTTGCAACAGATTTTCTACAAAACCGGTCTTTAATTGCACCATATCTCGAATCAATGACTCAACAGAAACAAAACCGTCCGAGAGTTCGCAACCATGATTTTTTGACTACCGTGGCCATCCGTCAATCTTTGATGTTAAATTAAAAGTAGATAACATTTTATGTCTCTATCCAAGAAATCGAAGCACAATTTGCAGGTATAGTCAACTTGAAGAAGTTAGTTTTACACAGAGAAGAATATAGAGACAGGGTGTGTGTGTTAGGACTATTAAAATTAGAAACTTAAAAATATCATTAATATAAGAAATGTGAAGATTTTAATTATTTTTATGATAGAAATCTATATTCAAAATGAACTTAATATTAAGAACAATTTTGGAATTATTCACATTAATAATAATTTCATTTTTATTTTGTTACTATGATACTGAACTCAAAATATTTTTTCGAGAAGTTTAATGTTTTCTCCATTTTTTCGGAATCGCTTCTGTATAGAAATTGCTTTAACAAAGGAGAAAGAAAATCGAAAAGGCTTTCTCATTAATCAGTAAATCTTCGTTTATAATGTTTTCATGTATATGAGGGTAAGTGTCAAAAAGTAAAGGGAATTCTGCAATTTCTCTTTCCAAGGTTTGGCAACAGTGTTAGTTTATCCAGCGCTGAACGAGGGGAAATCAGCAACATTTCTATACAACATGTCACTCGTCTTTCCTCGTAGTCGTTGGATTGTAAAAGACCGTTCAACATGGCAGCTCCATTGCTGATCTGCACCAAGAAGGATTTGAGGACAGTGATTCGCTTTTTGTTCGCAGAAGGTGTGAAACCTGCGGAAATTATTCGTTGCATGCAAGCACAGTATGATGACAGATGTTAACCGCGAAGAAAGATCTATGAATGGATAGGAGCGCTTCAAATGGGAAAGAACTTCTTTATGCAACAACGAAAGAACGAGCAGTCTATCGATGCCAAACACTGAGGGTCGTCGTATTAGAAGGAAAAGTGGTGGAAGGGAGATGGCTAGTATTTAGCACAAGTATCACACTTTTTACAAACTCAAAGCAAATCACTGCCTTCCTTTCCTCCTTGGGGCAGATCGATAATGTTTAATTGCCATGTTTAACTGTCTGCTACTCCCCAACACTTACGACAAAAGACGGGTGACGTGTATAGAAGTGTTGCCCCCCCCCTACCCCAAATTCAGCGCTAGATACTAGCGCTGTTGCCAAACCTTAAAAAGAGAAATTGCAATAGTCCCTCTACTTTTTGGCTTACCTTCGCATATCAAGTACATTCTAGAATTCATAACAATTATGAAGTTAATTTAAATCTAATTTTATTCACATTATGACAGAAACATTTAATATATATATAATATATATATATATATATATATATATATATATATAATGTAAAGAATGTATTTTAAAGAATAATGCATTTCAAAAGTCGATTCACAGCAATAGAGAAGATGAAAATCGTCTTTTGGCTTTAAACAAAAGATTAAATATTCATCTCAAAACTATTAAATACCCACGAATTTTTTTAACACCAAAATTCCACAAAAATCCAATAAAATTCCGTAGTATTTCTAATGGGTATAATACATATATAACGAAGTCTGGGAAGATTTTACAATCCCTTCTTCAAAATACTATCGATAGCTTTCAACACACAGCAATAATTAAAAATAGCTTAGAGATTGTTAAAGTCACGAAGGATATGACAGTTTTTTCCATGCACGGCTTTGACTTCGAGGACCTTTTTAATTCTATTGATATAGATGATATGATTAGAGTTCTACATTTAACTTATGATAAATATGAATTGCATAATTCAATGAAAAAGGAAAAATTTGATATCTTATCTGGTTAATCTTATTTTACAAGAAAATTTCATAGCATTTGATCAAAATCTTTTTAAACAGATCAGAGGATTACCTCAGGGTGGTCCTGCCAGTAATAGTTTAGCTAACCTATATTTACATTTTTTTGAAATTGATCATATTTTTGATGAATCTTTCTTACTATACCGTTATATAGATGATATAATAATTTTTGGTAAAAATAGTGAATTCAAACCAAATATTATGTTCTACCCTGACAATCTCAACCTTCTTAAAACTAATTTTAACTCTAATATGGTTGAATTCCTAGATTTAGACTTGCATCTTATTGACAATAGAGTAGTCTGTAACATTTATGACAAAAGAGATTCTTTTAGTTTCCATGTAATTAAAATTCCTGTATGGAACAGCAATTTGCATCTATCAATTTACAGAAATATTGTTTTGAATTTTTTACTTAGGAATGATAACTTAACTACCAACAAAATAGATAAATTTAATAATATCAAGAAATTCTTCCAATGCTGCTTAGATCATGACTATCCTTTTAACTTCTTAAGAACATATATTCATCACAAATACATTAATCGTCTTGCTATTTCTGATTTCAAAACCACCATACAACAATAGGATTTCAAAGTCAGCATTTTAGTGGTTTTGCTATGAAGATTCTGTTTTAACACTCTTCACCACAGTTTATTTTTTCCACACCCTTCTTAAAAATCTTATAAAATGAAAAATTTCTACATTTTTAGCAACCAAACCAAATTTCTACATTTTGACAACCAACCAATTTTCTACATTTGTGACAACCAACCAAGTTATAGCCTACCAAATTTGAATGTAATCTTTCTTGGCGTCTTCCTTACAAGCTGGTATAAAGGATGCGTTTTAATGCAATTTAGATTTTTATCACAACATATAAGAGCTTTCCATCGGTTTCAAGAGTGTTGGATCTCCTGGAATAAGCTCTGTGAGCAGAAGTTTTAAAACCTTTTGGAAGAATCCTTTTACTGGGTAATTCTTTTAATATTTTTCTGCTTAAACATTTTGGGAGAATTTTTTGCTTAATGGTAGTCGGTTGTTCTTTCATATTTCTATGAGATTTTTTATACTTTGGATTTTTTACACTTAGAATTTTTATACTTTAAATTTCTATTTATTTTATTTTGGTCTTTCCTACCGAGTTGCAAAGGGGGAAGGTTGGCGCCTTCAAACTAGTTTAACCCCACTTATTCGGTCCTAAGTCCGAAATTGCATTTTGACTCGCTAGGTTCTTATTTGTATTTCATTAGATTTGATCTTAATTTTTTTTATTTCCTGTTATGTTCTATATTTTATATAAATTTCTTCCATATATATGTATATATATATATATATATCAAAATAAAGCCCAGTAGCTGAGTGGTTAGTGCATCGCGCTTTTACACCACAGGTCCGAGGTTCAAACCCCGGGCTGGGCAAAGTTGACTCAGCCTTTCATCCCTTCAGTGGGTCGATAAAATGAGCACCAAGCTAGCTTAGGAAATTAACACTGGGGGTTTCGCGTCAGACTAACTACCTGACCGGAACATCTGCTCATGCACCTCAGAACCCACGGTCGCGTATACTGAGTTGGGCCCAGTAGGCCTTGACTCTCATGGGCTGTGGCGCCACTGAGTTAAGTTATATATCAAAATAAATTTAATATATATTTAATTGTAGTCTGCATAATACAGACATATGTATACATGTTTTTAAACCCTTTCTTTGAATAAACCTTACCTAGTTAGCCAACTTCAACATTTTTAAAAGGATTAATGAACATTGTTTTTATTGTTTAATTATATTAAATTTTTGTTTAATTAAGGGGTTTCTCAAAAACATTTGTTTCTAAAAATACTTAAGTATTATTTAAAAAAAAAAACTTTTGATGATTACAGATATCAAATAACAACTGAATAGTTTCCTTGATTTGTTTGTATATTTTAGAAATACTCAAATACGTTTTTCTTTCTAATTATTTCTATCCAGAATTTAAAAATAAAACAAGGGAAAATCAACCCTTTAACTAGAGTTTAATAGAATCACTTCTATAGTTCTTTTTAAAATCTTTCTTTGAATAAATCTTATCTAGTTAGTAAAAAAACTTGGACACTTTTTAAGAAGATTAATGATCTTTTTTATCGTTTAGTTAAATAAATTTGCGTATCGTTACTGGGTTTTTCAAGAAAAATTTCATTTGAAAAACCCTAGTGTACTTTTAAAAAACATTTACTTAAAAATCTTAAGCAATAGCTGAATATTTGTTTTCATTTGTGTGTGTTTGTGTGTAATTATTTGATATTTTCTACATAATTACTTCAACTCAAAATTTAAAAGTAAAATATTGCAAATTTTCTCATATGAGAGAAATACATTTCACTTTCATCCCTCTTCAAAAATTTAATTTCATTCTTTGATAAAATTTTCCGCAATATTTAGGATCTGAACCGGAAGCACCATTTATTTCTTGATATAAAATATTTTTATGCTTATACTATTACTGTAACGTAAATATATCCGTAAGACAATCTTCTTTATTACAGCATTTGATAATAAATATGTGTTCAAGTATAGGAAAGTTTATATAGTTGTACTTATAAGAAACTCTTTTCCTGATAGCAGTTTTATTGATATTTTATGTATCAAAAGACCAAAAAATATGATTCTACTTCTAAAATTATCTAAGTTTTAAAATTTTACAATTACATATTAAAGTTCAAACAAATTATTTCCATAAAAATAGTATAATGCCGAATCAAATAATTTATCTTCACTTTATTTTATCGCTTCTTTTCATTAAAGAAAAAAAGGCTGCAAATAAAATTTGCGAGGACTTTTTTTCTTACATTTAACTGAAATTCTAACGAACTTCACGGTAAAGTCAAAGAGCTTCAAATACTTACATCGAAAAAATAAGTCTTGTTTTTTGTTTCTTTAATACCTTCTCCCCAGAAAATAGAAACTTTCAATTACGACAGCTTCATCGAGCGAACACGATGGTTAAGAGAATAAAAAAAAATTATAAAATCTCCATCAAGTTGAAGTCTTACATTAGATTGTTCCCTGGAAATCTTTTTCCCCTCTTTTTAAGTTATAGATTTTTTTATCACCTTCGTTTATTTTCTGTGGCAATAATGAAGGCAAAAAACAAGGGTTTTCTTTTCCTTTCTTTCTGTGTCCTAATTCACTTACACCTTTTTAGTTGCTGACTTTGAGGCGCCATTTTCAGTTCTTTTATATCGTCTGATATTTGTCTAAGTTCGATTCTTTATAAACTTGTTTACCAAATATTACCTTTCTTTCGAACAGAAATTCAAGGGTTTTTTTTCCCTTCCTTTGTGTATGAGTTCCTCAAAAAAAATTATTATTATAAAAAAAACTTTCTTTAGTTGGAAATATGATTATTTTTTTACTTTCATTCACAAAACTCAAATAGCTTAATTTAATTTTTTTTTACAAATTACTTTATGTATTCGTTCAATAATTTTCATTATTCCTAAAGTTTTCCATGTAATACTTTTTTCGGGGACTTGAAACAAAAGCAGAGGATAAATGTAGTTTATTCAGTTTATTTAAGATGAATTTTAAGCAGAATAGAAACAGAAGAGAGAACTGGATAGGAAAAGTATGTTAAAAAGAAAAATTGTGATGAAAGTAATTTTATTTCCTTAATTTTATAAAGAAAAAAGTGAATTTTGTTGAGTTTGTTATTAATATCTTTCTCGTCATGGACTACATAACTATAAAAAATGCAGTTAAAGATTTCTACTTCTTAAAATTTTAAATCACTAAATCCAAAGTAATTTATATTTTCCTTAAAAAATAAATTGTCATGTATAAAACTGTACAAATATATAACCTTACAATAAAATGTATGAATTTATGATATTTAAATCTATACATGCAGAATTTCAGACTTAGTTTCTACTTTATGAAAGTTAAATATTAAATTTCTATACAATGTTTGTTTTGGTGGATAAAAAGAATTTAACGGAGCATTTTTTTTTTCATGTTAATAGATCACTCACGCTGACCTTCTGTTTAATTCTCACTAACAGCAAACCCAAATAAATCCAAAATTGAAGTCTCTCAAAACCTTCTGCACTTATCAAATTACAATTACATTAACAGCATACAGTTTTTTAATCCCCGATTGGTGACGATATTTCAGTTATTTGCTGACAAATTTCAAAATAATAAAACGTTATAATTAAAAATATATTATAAAGCTATCTCAAAAAGAGGTAAATCATTTTCTGTGTTTAATATAGTTTTATAATTTTTCAAAGCTGTTTTTCTTTTAAAAAATTCTCTATATATTTTTAAAAACCCTTAAAAATACGAAAAAATAATCATTCTTTTGTAAAATATATTAAAACCTTTAAATATAATTTGAACGATCAACCTAATATTTATATTTATTTGAGGTTTTTTTAACCAAAATTTACTAATTTGATTACATAGAGTGCTTGAATAATACAAAGGCAGTTTGTATTTTTAGGTGAAATATACGAATATTGTCTTGATGTTGCATTTATTTTGAATGAAAAATAAATAAATAAAGATTAATTAGATACAAATTTTCCAATATTTTATTTGGGGAATTAACAGAAAAGCAATAGCTCTGTGTGATATTTTAATAACTAAAAAATTAATGTATATTTAAAGTACAAAATTGCAGTAATTCAAATATATAAAAACATTAGTACAGAGTAACATTTTAGTTATTAAAAATACAAAATTGACTCTGAAGTTTTCTTAAATTATTAAGATTTAATGCAAAATCAGCAATATTTATTCTATGAAATGCACAGAAATTTTGAATTAAAAATAAAACATTATTTTAAAGCGCAGAAACTTACATTAAATCAGTATAACAATTTAAACCAATGTTAATACTCAATTTTATGATAGAAAACAAACATAACACTACACTAAAATTAAACTTAAAAAATATGCAACTGTGGTAAGGAAATATTGCAAAAAGAATACAAGGAGATGCTACAAATATTTTTAATATTGAAATGTCTACATTTAAAAAAAAAATTCGAAAAAAGTTTCAGTTGCGAGTCGCCATAAAGTCGTTCAAAGAGAAACCTCCATTCGGGAAATTGAAATGGAACAAGCTTTAATGTACTTGTCAAATATTTGTCTCAGAGGAAAGACTTGGGGCGCCAATTTTTTTCGGGGACCTTTTTAACGCAAAAGAAAAATATGGAAAAGAAATATTTAAAGTAATGGATGATGCTCGATATCAGGTCTCCCAAATCAAACATTGAACCTTCTTTATGAATTTAACTTTCGCATAAATCAATAATTGCTAAAATGCAAAAAAAGCAATGTGTATCCCGAACTTCTTTCCAAACCATTTCTCAATAGATTTATATGCATTTTTTATAAAAGTAAAAATACCCAAATAAAACGAATTGCACAGTGTTGTAGTTTAAGATAAGGCTTACTTTAACTTAGATATTTTTCAGTGAATAAAAACTGTAAAAAATATACTGAAACTGAAATATATACTGAAGAAACGCGTACGTGCTACCCTGAAAATAAAAGTTATAAATTATTTTTGTCCTCTTTTTATTAGATGCTTGAAGAAAAAAAATTCAAAATTAATACTGATAGAAATTTAGACAAAAAACGGAATATTTTTTTTTAAACAGAGGCTGCATAAAAATGCTTTTCTTGAATAAATATCGTAGTTTTTTATGAAATAAAATACACACATTAAGATATCATATAGCTCATTTGTTAAAAAAAGAACTTTAAAAAAATCATCTTTTGATGCTAAAATCTCCATTAGAGATTACTTTAAAAATCAATTCTCTGTTACTTCATATTCCAAGACACATTTTTGTTCGAGGGGAAAAAAATTTCAGAAATAAAATACATTTAAAATTTTGAAAGATAAACCCTAAGGAAAAAAGTTCTTTTTTTTTTAATATAAAGCAAGAAAAGTAAAATAAAACATCTAAAAGAATAATAAACTTACTAAAATCTGTTCTTTCAGAACAGTCATATTCTGATTTAGATCAATCTTTTTAAAAGGATTTTCCAGCGTTATAATTTTTATAGAAAAATAACTTCTACATATATATAGAAGTTATTTAAGTAGGCATCATTTTGTTATTCCATTTTATTTCCCATTTATTAACAAAACAGGGAATGGGACAACACAGCACAACACAAAAGCAAGAGACGCGGTAGCTATATGCTGAAGACAAAGAGCAAGAGCAAAGCGGACTGATTTTCCAGAAATCTCGGTATTTATAACAAGCGGCAAACAGAAATACACTCACATGATCTCCATGGACGAAGCCTGTCTATTGGTGGATATATATTATAGTTCAAAAAATTCCCGTTAGAGGGATAGCTAGTTATTAGTTAAACGAGGGTCCTGAAGGAATGGGCCATAAATAATTAAAAAATTAACGACAAGCGTACAATCTAGCCCGATGCCATGATGAATTTCGTGGGCCTCGATCTGACTACGTCAGACAGGTGACATTAGCAACAACAACTACAACAAAAAGTTATTAAGGATTAAGTTAATGGGAAGTATTACAGAGCGAGATTTATAGAATATTATTCTATCCATCTTCATTTGATTTATTATTATTATTATTATTATTATTGAAATGTTAAATATCATAGGACACCTCCCCGCCTCTTAATATAGAAGGGACATCTTTCTTACTATGGGAATTAGAGCAATTCGACGAGGCATTGACTCAATAATTCGTCTGAAGTCCTCAGGAGAAACATTCAGTCATACTGCTTCTACGGCCGTCCATAATTTCAAAAGCATTGCTGGAGTAGGATTATGAGTACAAACTGACATTTCTAACATATCCCATATAAGTTCTTTAGAATTCATGTCTGGAGATCTGGGTAGCCAAATCATTCACGGGAATTGTTCAGAATATTATTTAAACTAATTCTGAGTTAATGTTCTACAGAACCCTTGCGTTTATATATAGCACCATTCCTTCATAATATTTTATTTAAAGTTAATTGATAGAAACAATAATGACTATCATTTTAATCAGTTGTTTCAAACAAAAATGCATTTGCTTGTGATTATAGCATCTCTAAATGTAATTAGGTATAAATAAATAATAAATTTCTTTAGGATAACAGTATGTAGTAAATATTAGTATGAAACCTGCGTAGGGGTTTTTGGAACATAAATGTTGCATTCGGGATCTGATTTTCGATATACAATGGCATATTTCATCTTCCACGGAAAAGTGAGGATATCAACCTTGATACTCCTAATACTTGTTAAAAAAGAGACATGTCCCTAAATGTAAGATGTTGATAACTACAGCAATATATTAATTTATTTTCTATGAACTATTGGATACTGACTTTCTGCGGGAAATTCAGAATTCGGTTAAAAGTATGTCATTACATCTCATTTTCAATGAATCTTCCGATTGCAAGTCACAAAGTTCTTTAAAAAAAAAAAACAGGAAAAAAACTGAGGACGAAATGATGGTCACGAGAATGGATCTTTCATCTAATAGAACAGTTCTGTTGACAGGGAGGGAAAATAATAATCAATTTCCTTCGACGGTTCTTTGAAGGGGAACACTATAAAACTTGAAAATTGTTGCTATCCATCACCACTTTTTTGTCCTTCGAGTAATTCAGATTCCCTTTTACAACGTGAAAGTTACATGAGTAAAATTTTCTTTGAAATTCAAGAATCCTGTCACTTGTTGAAGTAAGTATATTTTCTCATCCACCTAGCAGTAACTTATTCAGCTGATTCAAGTGAAGAAAAATATCTTCAAAGTAAACTAACATCTCTCTCTCTCACTCTCTGCATCCACAGTAATTTTACCTCTTGAAAACATTCATTGGATGTAAGGGAAAGCTCTGAAGAAAACACAAACATTTTTCCGCTTTTTTATTTAAAATTTAATCCAAAATATAATGTTCTTTGTTAGTTACAACTGTCTACCAGCGTTCTGGCAGCTTATCTAACCCTCTAGAAAAGAAGTGTTCTGTTTTGCAGACAAAGTATTCTTCCACTGCCATTTAGAGACCCTCATAATTTATATATTCTTTTCCATCAAGGATCTGCAGCGATCTGAACAGATAACAGTCAGATGGAGGAGTGTATGCTGGCTGAGGTAAAGATTACCAACTATGTGTTCGTACTATATTCGCTTTTCATCTCCATTCACCAAGTAGTCCAAAAATTGTTCCCTTTTGTGACGAGAAAGATTTGAAGAACATATCGAAATTCTGTCCATCAAATTTTTCCCCTTAGTTCGTGTGGCACCCAAACAGAGAGTTTGGGCACAAAAAAGCAAGCATTTTCATGTAATCTAAAGAAGTAATCTGATGAATTCCAAGCTTGAAGCCTTTTCCTGTGGAAGTTAACGTGGAATTTGCCCTGATCATACTGCGTAGTACTTTGTCACTGACATCTGACGGCCTTTCTCATCTGGGTTCATCTTTCAAAGGAAAATCACCCAAGCAAAATTTCACTAGCCATTTTTGTCATCTTTGAGCTGTTACTGTTTCCTCTCCAAATGTGCCACGAGACTTTCTTTTTGCCTCTATCGCGTTATTTCCTTTATGGAACTCAAACAACATACAATGTCTTCAGTGCACTTTTTCTTCACTCATGTTGATATTTTTACAAGTTAAGAAAAACTGACTAAAATACAAAAAAAATGCATATAAAACATCAATAGTACACTCTAATCTAACAATGTTAACCGATTTTAGTAGGACCCGAACTCTTTCTAAGGATCGACAACGCATAAAAGTGCACTTGTTCAAAAACGACAGAACTTTCCCTTATACCAATAGTAAAATCTTGTTTATCATTTTATTGAAAATATACATGCATTTCATCGCTTACCTCAAAAGCCCTGTAAAAAACTCTGCCTCTTGAAAAAATGAAGATATGGGGATTTTTTGTGGCTTTTAGATTTGTATAGTACATTTTAAGAAAAATATGCTAAAATTAAGAAGATAAAAGAAATCATTATTACTAAAATGGGGAAAATTGGTTAAAAATTACAAAAAATAATATAAACGGGGCCCCTTCTATACCAAAGGTTTATGAACAATTTTTCAATTCTAAAGTGTCGTTATGTTATTTATTTTTGAAATGACCTACAGTATAAGAGACATTTTAATTTTTAAAAAACTAGAGCACTTTATCTTAGTTATTATATGAAATTGTTTAAAATAACAGTGATTATATTCACTTAAGGGACTGTAAATTTTGTAATAAAACAGTGATTCATAAATCTGAAGGTTAAAACACTTCTATTATTATACAGAACATATGCAAAAAATTTCAGTTAATTATTTTAAAAACTTTTTCACCAATCACTGTCCCCGTTTGAGCACTTTCAAAAAAACACGTTTCGAGTAAAACGCGTTTTAAAGTATGACATATATTGCGTAAAGTAATGGCATGTGCTTTTTATTAAAACACTTGTAGTTTTTGTTCTAGTGAACGGAAAATAATAAACTGATATTTTTATAAAGCTAATAAGATGGCTTATAAAATAAAATTACAAGCCAATTGTCAATTTATGGCACAATTCACATTTTTAGGGTAGTCGGATACCTTAAATTCGTGTCCCGCGTTGTTTCAAAATCGTATAAAAAAGAGTTGGGTGTGCATAGTATTGTACCCGCAAAAACTGCGCTTTCAATATTAAGGCTCGGAATTTTTCTTCAGGTCATCGAAAAGTATGTAGTATAGATACAGACGGATTTCACTGGGGGAATATTTTTGGCCGTTGAAGCTCAATTGGAAGACTCACCACCCACTGAAAACTGTTCTACTCCACCCAGGCAGACTTTGTGGATTTCAGTCAGGCTAATCACTGTTGTCAACGTCCTCGAATGTTGACATTCTAATTAAAATGTTTGGCGACCTTTCGACATTTAACCATCCTTATTCCTTCAGCTTCATTACATGTCCCCTTTCAGACAATAACACAGTAAACACAAATTCACAAACTAAACTTTCGTGTAATCAAAGTGAAATGACAAAATCAGATTCGATTTCTCTTAATTGAAGTTTCTCGTTCTTTACACATCATCTGGAGGATAAGCTGCAATACTCTAGCCCTCCAACTGTTCATTCACTTCTATTATTAAGTAGTAGTCGCATTTTTGATTTAACGAAAAAGATGTATATTACTCTCTCTCTCTCTCTTTCTCATTCTATATAGTTTTTATCTTTCTCTCTCTCTCTCTCTATCTCTCTCTCTCTTTCTATCTCTCTCTTTCTCTCTCTCTCTCTTTCTCTCTCTTTCTCTCTCTCTTCTTTCTCTCTCTTCTCTCTCTCTTCTTTCTCTCTTCTTTCTCTCTCTCTTTCTATTTCTCTTCTTTTTCTCTCTCTCTCTTTCTTTTTCTCTTTCTTTTTTTCTCTCTCTCTTCTTTTTCTCTCTCTCTCTTTATCTTTCTCTTTCTTACTTTCTCTTTCTTTCTCTTTCTCTTTCTTACTCTCTCTTTCTTTCTCTCTCTGTTTCTTCTCTCTCTCTCTTTCTCTCTTTCTCTTTCTTACTCTCTCTTTCTTTCTCTCTTTCTTTCTCTTTCTTTCTTTCTCTCTCTCTTTCTCTTTCTCTCTCGTACGGTGAGTGCGTGTGTTTAACATTTTTCGGTAAAGATTTATTCCTAACTGTATTCTTTACAACAGCACCTGAAATAACGCTGTTTCTCTTAAAATAAAAGAATAATAATTTCTTAAACCCTATATTATTCCAATTACAGTATAGACATATTTACATAATTTAGGACAGATCAATATAGCTTATCCCATTTTAAAAAAATAAGTAAAATGTAACTCTAATATCACATTCATTCAGAGTTAATGAATGGGATATTAGAAGATGTCTACTTTGAATAACATACCATAATCAATACTCATGAGCTCTGAATTCATACTCGATTACGAAATTAAGATGAGATACTTCCATAGCAATCTGAGAAAAGACCATAAATTTTCCCTTAACTGTATTTCCCTTTAGTTCTCTTATTATTTTATCCCTATGAGAAAATGTTATTCTGACCCACGCCCATCACGTGAAACTTGATTACCATTATTCGGTCCCCAAACGGTGACGAAAGTAACCTTTAAAACAATTGAAGACGAATTTACTCAAAGCGAGAGGGTAAACAGAAAGTAACTATGAAAAATAACATTGTTTCTTACAATCAAGATCTAAAAAAAGAAAAGAAACATTCTCCTTTCCGATGAGAATGGAATGAATCCTTAATTTCGAGGCAACCTTTTGGGATTAATTCGAATATTATGGATGATTTGCATTCTAGATGAGAATTTAACTTTAAAGTGGAATATTAATGAAAATTATTCCACCTTCTTGAAATGTTTGAATCTCATAAGTAAAAGAACGCAAACAATTTAATCTGCAAACACATTTTCTTGAGATTTTTGTTCAACCCGATGTTGTATAATAGCATAATGAAAAGGGCAATAAACTTTTGTCTGCATTAAGAATTTTAATGGCTCATGTAATTTACATCATGAAGTTATATTCTTAGTTACGGGCATATATAGTATCTTATTTCCCGTTAAAATCCTAATTAATTCATGTAATTTATAATGAATAGGACCGTTTACAGATGCAACCACTGCTTATTATCATCATTATTACTTTTAGTAAGATTCCTTTGTTCTGTTACAACGCAAGTGAGTGAAACAATATTATGTGATTAATGACATCGAAATATAATTAACAAGTACTATATGGAGCAAATGAAATAAAATATAAAATGTGAAAAGTTAATTAAAATCTTAATACACCAAACTCATATCCTGTATTAAAAAAAAATTGTTATGATCAAAAACATATTCGAATAAAATGTTTATACTGCGCATTCGCTTTGTCCCTGACATCGATGCAAACAACCCTCAAAAGCCTTAATAAAATAGCGATGAATTGAAGAGATGTTCTTTAAAAAATAAATAAAAATTAACTGAACTAAATAATATTCCTTTAATTATAATTAATTATAATTAACTATTGACAATGAATTAACTATTGATAATATTGAGTGCCGGTTTAAGCTCATTTTGGGCCCTAGGCATAGAAGATCTATGGGCCTCCTTCGCACTGGCGGATCGAAATTTATTATCAGAAAACCTGGTTAAGTCCAGCTTATCCGAAACCCTTTCGCACCCTTCCGGGGCACGGGCTCCAAATCCCCTCATTCGTTTGGCCTCCCCCCTCGTCTGGCTCAGTGTCCTCCTGGCGAATACTATTATGGCGATTTTCACCAACTAAACGTACTTTGCTACCCAACGTTCTATGATTATTTGTCATCCCCTTGCTGCCTACCTCTCTAAATTTGTCGGTCGAATTCGGAAACACCCTGTATAAGCATCTTCAATATCATAATGTCGATTCTGATACCATATACTATAATTACTCTATCAGTAATATACATGACACACAAATTATTAAAAAAAATTATGCATACAAAAAATGAAGTGTATTCTATTTTTTAATCGAAAACAGTTAAATAATCCCCTAGCATCCCAAGTGTCTCTCGAGGCTTAAAGAAGTAAGTAAAACAAACAAAAAAATAAAGGATAAATTACAAAAGTTATGAAACAAACCGATGAAGTTACAAAATCCAACAATTAAACAAATAATGAAGTTATAAAATCTGAACAATGAAAAAATTACAAAACCCAACAATTAAACAAAATAATGCAGTTATAAAATCGAAACAATGAAAAAATTTTAAAACCCAACAATTAAACAAAATAAGGAAGTTATAAAATTCGAAACAATGAAAAAATTACAAAAGCAAACGTTTAAACAAAATAATGAAGTTATAAAATCGATACAATGAAAAAAAGACTTACAAAATCAAATTAATAAACGAAATAAGGAAGTTATATAAAATCGAAACAATGGAAAATCTATAAAATTAAATCAGTGAATTTATAAAATATTGTTCATGTAACTTCACTGAAAACAAGATGAAAAAAATTAGGAGGCCAGTTGGTTTTAAGAGCATGTAGTTTAACCCCTTCAGGTATTTCCTTTCTTTCTTCAATTTAAAAAAAAAAAGATGACATGTTCCCCATTACTCACCACCAACATTGTAGTCGTAAAGTTTTGAAAAATTCAGGTTAAATACGTTGAAGTACAGGCCAGTACCAAAATTACTGAGCGGTAGGGAATCGGGTAATTTTAAAAATTGTCAAAAAACAATTGCAAAATAATTTTGCGAAATAATCAGAAAAAAATTCCTTTACTCGCTAATAGTGAGCCAAAATACTCCAAAAAGTGACAACGATTTCTTAATCCCCCCTCTTGCAAAAAGATTTTAGAATATTAACTAAGATGTGAGTCTCGCGTGTGGTTGCAAGCATATTCTATTGATCTAAATTCCAAGTTTATGTATTTAGTGATAAGGAATAAGTAAATGAAAATGTGATTTGAAAAGATAGAAATGCTGGATAAAAATGAAAAATTTCCGTTTTATATTCTTTTCGTATAAACATGTCAAAATTCATTTCTACGCATTTTATCAGCTAGAAAACTATGTTTAAAGTTCTAACTTTAAACACTTATTTTTACATAAATGTAATTTATTTCGTTAAACTTAATTCAACCCATTAGTTCAAATAAGATCAATTTTAAGAAAAATGTACTTTTTCATATTTTATATCCCGTTTGGAGTAAAAAATTTTGCTCAGTACCAAAGTTCATTTGTCACTCTTTTTTTCATCTGTAATTGTTCGAAATTTTAATCACATTTTCTATTCTTCATTCTTTAATAAAATGTATTTTTAACATGAATTTACAAGAATCAACTGATTTTAAACTACACTTTTGTCCATAAATTAAGGATAATTCACAGTCTCGCGGAAAAATCGAACTCTAATATATATATTAGATTAGATTAGATTAACAATTTCTAACAACAATAATACAGTTAAAAAACGAATTAATAATGATATAAATGATTTTATTACTAAATCTGCAGTTAAATATGATTTGCCTTTAAAGGCATTTGATGAATTTAAGTAGAATATTTTAAAACACTTGATGAAATTTAATTATCATTCTAAATCAGTACTTACTTATAAAGATGTAAAGAAGCAGATTTATGATTTTCAAAAGAATTTTGTCATTGTTTACATAGACAAGTACCTGGTAATTATGCTATAATTTGTAAATATTTCTATAATAATATGACTAATGAACACTTTTTAAGCAATGAATATTTTAAAAGATAGGACTTGTCAGATAAAGAAACTAAAAAATCGAATTATTGCTATATTTAGAAAATTGGGTGTTTCCATTCATAAGAATAAGTTTCCATATATGTTTTTAACACCTATATTCCAAAAAAATCCTGTTAAATTTAGAACAGTAACAAATGGTTTTAAAACTTATATCACTACTTCAGGTAAAATACTGCATAATATTATACAAAACTTCATCAATAAGCAATGTAATAAAGCTATAATTTAAAATAGTAAAAATACTATAGATTTTTTTTAAAATAAAAATATTTATCAGTTTATAGTTATGACTTTGGAGATCTTTTTAATTCCATTGATATCATGATATAATTAGGGTAATTTTAGATAATCATAGTAATTATAGCCTCAATATTAATTTACAAAAATTTAGAACTCTAATAGATTTAGACTTAAAAGAAAACTACATTAATTTTAATGGATGTCTGTACAAACAAACCAAAGGTTTGCCTCAAGGTGGCCCTGCTAGCAATAGTTTGGCTAATTTATATTTACACTTTTACGAAAACAATTATATTATTAATAATGATTATTACATATTTAGATACATAAATGACCTAATTATTTTTGGTAAAAATAATAATTTTAACCCCAATATTACTTTTTATCCGAATTATTTAAAGCTAATTAAAATTAATAGTAATCCAGATAAAACTAATTACTTGGATGTATCATTGTAAATTAAGGACTATGAATTACATAGCGATATTTATGATAAAAAAGATGATTTTAATTTTAACATTCTTAAAGTGCCTTACTGGAATTCCAATTTATCTATATCTATATATAGAAATATTATTTTCAATCATATTTATCGCAATAACGTATTAGTTAGTGATAAATTTAATATATATTTAAATTTTAATTCCTTTTTAAACATCGTATGGAACATGGATACCCTCCTAAATTTATAAAAATGTTACCTAACAGTTAAATAAAAAATATGTTATTAATTGTACAGTTAATCGATAGATGGCACCTCAAGCTAAGTAAATTAACAATATTATATTTTATTTAAAATTAATTGTATTTGTCTGGGTGGTACATTGTATAAAGTTTTGTATAATATTATGCAGCACTATGGTCCATCCCTTCAGGACCCACGTTTAATTAATAAACTAGCTAGCCTCCTAACGAGAGTATTTTGAACTACATCTATCCACCCACTCAGATCATGTGATTTGAGCTGCCTATATACACAACGAGATTTCTGGAGACCGCCCTCTTCTGTCTTTGTCTTTCGCCAAGTAATCGGCTGCAGCTTGGTTTGTGTTTTGTGTCTTCTTGTCTGCTTCTTGTTATGTTGAAACGCGAAATGTTAATGTTCAATAAATTGTATTTACTATTTCAAGGGACTGCCTTGTCAATGCTATCAGAAATAGTTATAATATTAAGAAACCCCTACCAAAGGCCGACCATATTACACATACACATATATAATAATTTGGCGAGAGTACAAGGAATTCGTTAATTAAGACATATTTTAGATAGTTGATGTTCTATTGATGATATTGACGAGGAAGCAGTCTTTGGTAGCATGGTAATCCATCATTATTGTACATTAAACATATAGCGCTCCGACAATACAGGAAGCAGCAAGAGACACAAACCAGGCTGCATCTAGTTACACATGATAAAGACAAAGAAGCAAAGAGAGTGAATTTTCCAGAATCTCGGTATTTATACGAAACGTCAAGCGGCAGTACAACTCACATGATCTCTGAGGACGCAGCTTGTTTATTGGAGGAAAAATATCGCTCAAAAGATTCCCGTTAGGTGGGTAGCTAGTTAATATTTACGCGTGAGTCCTAAAGGACAAGAACATTACAAATTAAAAAGATGTTCAAGATTAAATTAATGGGAAATATTACACACACACATATATATATATATATGGGTGTGTGTGTGTGTGTGTGGTGTTATGACACGGAGTTCTAGGGGTATTCACATTGACTACACTGTTGTTAACTAATACTAACGTTTAATGTGGACAATTACAGGACAACACACTATTATACAGATATATTCTTGAAAGCGTTTAGATAATTTCTTCTTCTCGTATTCAACAATAGTTCCTCAGTCTCTTCACTTCCCAATTATCACACCACGGTTCACAATGGCGTATGGCATTCAGATGATGGATGTGTCACCTTCACGTGACTATCCTTCCAGAATCGGGCTACTTGGTCCCTAAACGGCCAGTTAGATCCCGGTTGCTTTCCTTTTTCTCACAGGGTTGGTGCTCAAACCTCCTCGTCGAGACCTCTCGCTCGCTAATCCCTCTCTGGTTAGTTCGCTCGCTGCTGGCTCGCGTCACCAGCGCCCTCTGTAGTGCCGTCTATGTGGAAATTCCCATATATATATATATATATATATATATATTTTTATATATATTATATATATATTTTTTATATTATATATATATATATATATATGTAATACGACGATGTTGTAATGATGGATTTTTTTAATGGAGCTTGCAGTGGCATTCTTGTGGTTAATTAAACTTTTATTTCACATCTTGAACACATAAAGCAAAGGACGATACACACAAATACTAGCTGCAACACACTATATGATGACAAGAGAGAAGAAGCGCGTAACCGTGTGTTCAGAGTCTTTTATACTGGCGGTGAAGGTCGTACGACTCTTTTATTACAGGAGTCGTGATTGGCTGCAAATGCGCGGGAGTAATTAGATTAAGATTATGCGCTCGTACAATTAGATTAAGATTATAACAGTCTTAGGCGAAAGAACTAGGAAATAATTTCACGGGGAACAGTTAAGGAGAGTTAGAAGAAGTCATTACATATATATATATATATACAGTCTGACCTCTATTTAGCGAAGTTACTAAATCTCGAAGAAAAGTTCGTTATGTGGATTATGTTCGTTGGAGGTTAGTCTTTTTCAATATTCTTCTGTTCTTGGTTCGAGAAAAAAGTTCGCAAAATAGAGGTTCGTAAAACGGAGGTCTAAATGTAAATATATTCTATTAAAATTCAGATACCTTTGAGGGATCCAGCATAACTTACATAGATAATATCAAAAAATTTTGATGAACTATAAGAAAGGAATTCACGTTAAGAAAGAAATCCGTATTTAAAAATTAATGCATCCGGAAATACTTTCCGCCTCAAGGAAATAAACTACTGTATACTTAACCGAGACAGTGAGAAAAATCACTTTTGAGTAGATCCTTTGAAACCCCATTATCGGATACAGAACAAAAATGCCGGAATAACATAATTTAATTGATTGAAACTGAATGTAGTTCTATTTTCGTCCTCTCTGTGTGTTTCTTTCACTCTATTGGAGCGTGTACCTAAGTTCTACTTTTTTAGGAAAAAAGTTGTATTAATAACTAAGTAAATTATCAATCGATTATTCGAAAGCGTTTTCATCTGTATTTGGACAAAATTATTTTTATGTATGTTCTTTGGTTTTATCTTCAAAGCAAAAGATAATTTCTGGGATAGATGTTAACAATGATTATTTATTTGAAGAGATGAAAGAGAAAGAAAAAAAACTTGATGGAATTGAAATATTATATTCATCATCAAATGCAATAGCTTGTTAATGAAAGTTCTCACTGAAAATTTTAATTGGTCCTTTATGTATGATCATAAAGGATTCGTCATTACTTATAAATATCAAGTGGAATGTAATTAATTTAGTTTTGTTCATATGATTCTCAAAAGACATAGAGATAAATTGATTTCATTATGAAAATTCATTTCAATTGCTTCATTTGGGAAGATATGTATTTTCATAAAATTAATGCAGTAAAATATTTCACAAAGAAAAGGAAAATCAATACGAAATAAAATCCCGATTTCTCATGTGTCGTACGTGCTGAATTGCCAACCATGTGCTTCGTTTCATAGAATGTCGTCAATACGGTTGCGATAAGGATATTAATATGGATATTTAATTATTGAAAGAGGTGATATATTAGAAAGTGATAACCGTCGAAACTACTGTAAAATGCGGCGTATAACGCGCACTTTTAACACTAAATATAAGCTCAAAATTTACAGGTGCGCATTATACGCCGGGTATAAAAAAGAGAACTTTAAACAATAATAGAAAAGATGAGTATAGAAAAAAAATTACTGCTACATTTATCGAAATATTGTTTATTTAAAAGAAATAACATTCCTTATGAGCTTAGAAATATACTATTTTTTTAAAAGCGGAATAATATTTTGAATAAATTACTTCGAAACAAGAGAGCCGTGCGCGGGGAATATACCTAAAAATTAAAAATTGCAGCTTGAAAGTATAAGTGCACGATATACGCCGGAGGATTATACGGTAATTATTTCACACACACACACACAATTTTGTTATTATATACGTGAACAACATTATTGTTTTTGTACGCGCGTGGGAATAGTTTTTCTCTATCGGGGAATTTGGCGACGCTTTTTCATTTGACGAACTAGTAATACGAACTATAATACGTAATTAACATATTTTCACTTATTTCTGTTATTTAACGTGAAATGACGTTTGATTTAATGCATCTATTACTTACTTTATACAATTTGCTCAGATGTATAATTATTTAAATGAATCACACAATCATTTTAATATTATTTTTTGAAGATGATCAAATAAAAAAAATAAGTATTAATTCTTTTATTCTGGTGATCTGAGTATCAAGTCAAGTAATCAAGTGAGGTATATAGAGAGTGGTATGTTGTTTAAAATAAATTCCGCTCTTCCTAAGATAAATTAAAAGTTTACAAAAACGCAACTTGAATAAATTCATAATATAACATGAATTAAGAATTATTTTAAACTAATTAATACATCTCTACTTTATGATGACACGAGAGAAGGAATGATGAGCAATAGAAGAAAATTTACATTGTTCTGACAGATTTTCCTTCAACATTTCTGTATCGACTACACATATGTGTTGCTAGAAGTCATCTGAAATTTGTCCATCACCAACTGTAGTTACAAATGCATGTAATCTGGATCATGTTACATGTACGCAATGCCAAATTCTGGTCATTAAATTTGCCATAAACCACGAGTTAAACCAATTCTCCTTTCTATTAAAATTTCCAGAACTTATTATTGGAATTTCTTGGAGTTGAAGATCATGAAATGAAATAGTCATTTCCTATCAAGTTTCTTTTGGAGGGACCATTCCCCAAACTAAAAACGGCATAGATAGTATCCCCTTGTACAAGATGTATCAGTACAACGGTTGCAAACTTTCAGGACAAATAGAGTACATCTATACGATGAGAAATCACAAAGGAATGCATGGTCGAAAACGCTTTTCTGGGGGCGATAGTGCCGACAAAATACAAGAAAGACAGAACACGAATACGAGGAGAAAACATGTTTATTAGCCTATGCACAGCAGAAAATTCAGAAAAAAAGACATTAAAAGGATAATAGGGGGTGCATGTCGGGGTTATAGGGAAGCATGTTGTTAGTATACAGGATGCACCAGGCTGTCATATGGGAAATACCGACATCACTAACGATAGCCTGCTTACAGGTACCAGGATTGTTCTGTACCAGATCCAGCAGTCTCCTCGTTATTTGGCTTTCTTACTCTTTGTTCACATTCCTGTTCGTCCACGATGAAGAATGCACTGGTGCAATCTCTGGTGCAAGCGTGCAAATAAAGTGTGGTTAGTAGTTTGCCTAATGGGGTACCATTGGGCGTAAAAACGCTGTGCTGCTCCTCTATTGCAATCAATGGCCCCGTATGCCAAATGCATATTAGCGAGCTCAGCTTTCGTGTAACATTCTATTCTACTATTACCTTGTCGGCAGGCGAAATGAAGCTTCATAGCGAGCGCAGAGCAAAAGCCGCATGTGTACAGGCACCGTCATCTGAAACTTTGGCTTAGGTAGCGCCATCTATCAAGTACACCAACCAAAGACTGTACCAAGAATAATAAACACTCTTTTTTTCCCCTCTTATTCTCGCTCTGTCTTTTCTTGTGTTTTGTGTCGTAACTACCTCTCCAGGAAATCTTTCCTGTGCGTTTATATATTCCTATGTGATTTTCCATCGTCTAGATGTACTCTATCTGCCCAAAAAGTTTGTAGCCGTTGTACAGATACAGTACATCCCCTCAATTTATAACTTTTGTATTTAATTCTGAAGACATGTCTTCTGTTTAACATAGCTCTAGAGGGAGTGATTAGGGATGCTGGAATAAATACTACAGGTACTATATTTAGTAAATCTATTCATATTTTTGCATATGGCAATGATGTGGACATTATCGCAAGATCTAGAGCTGCATCGGGTAAGAGCTCTCTGGCAATCGAGAGATCTGCTAGAAAAAATGAACCTAAGAGTGAATATGGAGAAGGCAAAATATATGGATTGTGGTAGGTTGGAAACCATCTTTAATTGGTTTGAAATAGACTCCTTTAAATTTGAATCTGTAAAATATTTTACCAGAAATAAATTACCAAAATCACATGAATTCTGAAATCAGAAAGAGACCTATTGCAGCTAATCGCTGTTTCTTTCGTTTAATATCATTCCTGAAGTCTCACTTAATAAAAAAGAAAGAAAATTCTGTTGTATAAGGTACTGATTAAATCAGTTTTGACATATGTTTTAGAGGCATAGGCCTTGACAAAAAAAGAAAAGATCTTGGCGACTTTTGAAAGGAAGGTCCTGAGAACCATATTCCGTGATGTTCGCGATAATAACAGTTGGAGTTACAGATATAATTTTGAAATATAAAGATTTTTAATAGTGATGATATTCTTAAGTCCATAAAACTAAATAGAATGAGATCGGCAGGGCCCATATAGTAAGAATGAGCCCAGAACGAACAGCATTGAAAGTTTTAATGCAACTCTGTCTATTAAAAGACTCAGGCCCACAAAGGGCTGTCATGAAAATGCTGATGATGATGATTTGATTCTGAAGACATATTTAATTATTAATGTAACTATGTGGATGAGAAGCCTGTTTTGAGTTTCTCCTTATTTTACATTGATTATAACGTATTCCCTTCCTTTTTTTTATCTGAAATTCCTCATTACTCCCAGAAACTGCTTTACCTAGTGTTTCTTTAAACAGAGAGATATATAATTATTTTTGAAGCTAAAAAATAGATTTAGTTTTAGCATTAGCAAAGAGCTATATTAATAGTACTATTTATCATATTTATTAATAGTACTATTTATTTTACTAAATGCATTTATCGTTGCTTTCAGATGAAAATAATATAAATATACATGCAATTATATACTCATTAACTAGAGTGTATTGTATCTACATTTGAAAAACAAAGATAAGTATAACTTATGAAAATTACTTCTCATACTAATATAATCCAATTATTTAAATGACAATCTCGATATATTCTTAATGAAATGTCTAAGGATATTTTTAAACAATGCAATTTTCTTGGACAAAACCATTCAATTTTCCTATTTTGTTAGCTTAGAAAGTTAAAAGAGAATAATAATCACATCAAGAAAAAAGTTTAATTATAAAAAGGCTTATAAACAAAATTAGATGCATTATTATGCCATGACATTACCATGACAAATTTAGGTTTGACAAATTTAGACATGATTCAGAAATACAGCAAAGCAAAACCATTTGAAAAAAGGGAACAAAAATAAATTGTTTCTAAATCGGAAGAATCTTTATTAGCTCACGTTTTGGGCATAAAACTCAGCTGGGGATTAACAAGAGTAATTTTGCTGATGAAATAACTTTTTCCAACAGCAGAAGAAAAATCTAACTATTACTTCACGTAATCTTCTCATATTCAAAGGAACAACAACAAGATAATGTAATAAAGCTTTACAATAACTTACAAATTAGCATTTATACATTCCCTTAGAAGATATTGGATTAAGTATTGATGTAATATAGACTGTAAGAATAAGAAGAAGAGTGACTAAGAATAAGAAGTGACTGTAATATGAAAAGATGTTACCCTTAAAAGATTATAAAAACTGTAGAAAATTAACTGAAAAAAATATTCTTATTAGAATATTTTTGGATTTTTTTTTAAAGATAGCTTCATGAAAGAGAGACACAGAGAAATAAAGAATGATCTTTCCTGTGAATGACAATAAACATCTTCGAAAATACACTTATGTTCATAAATTAAAGATAATGCAAGTTCAGGCAAAGAAAGAGTCAGAAGCAAAACATGTGTGATTTATTTGAAAAGCCTTTTTATTAAACAAAAGGTAAAGAGCAAAAAAGATGCTTTATGTTTGATATCATTCATGAAAATTGCGATTTTTGCTCCCTGGAGCAAATTTAAAAAACAAACCATTTACAAAAACCAATATTACATGCTTGTTATGATGGTTAATTCATAGTATGTCTCCCAGACGATGCAATATAGTCCGTACAATGCCTAGGCATGCTGAGTATCAAATTATCGATCTGATCTTAGGGAATATTACACCACTCATCAAGCAATTCTCTCCGAAGTTTCGGTAGACATGTTGGAGAGGATTGACGGGCTGCGACTTGTCGGCCAAGTATGTCCCACACATGCTCTACTAGATTCAAGTCCGATGAGAATGCTGGCCAGTTCATACGGGTGATATCCTCCAATTGAAAGCATTCGCTTAAGATGTTTTGCATGGTGAGGACGGGCGTTGTTATCCATAAACACAAATTCTTTGCCCATGGCATCTTAAAACAAACGTACGTGTTGTTCCAGAATTACTTCCCGATAGATTTGACCTGTCATGGTTCCAATTTGAGCATTCAGGTCAGTTCTAGAACTCATAATACCCCTCTCCAAACGAGCAATACTGCTTCACCGAAACGGTGTCGTTCAATGATGTTCTCTTGGTGGTAAAGGGTACCTGGTGCTCTCCACATGAAAGTTCGCCGAGAATCAGACTGCAAACTAAACCTGGACTTTTCGGAAAGCATCAGACAAACTCAATGTTGCTGTGTCCTCAATGCATGCTCTTTACTCCAGGCTAATTGCTGGTGACAGTGAGTTGCAGTTAGTGGAACATATCTGACAGGTCTACGAGCATATAGACCAATCTGCCCTATCTAATAGTTTTAACCTTGATTTTAAAATATTTTAGTAATTATTACAGACTATAATATTATCGTTTTACATTAATAGATTATGGTTTTATATATAATAATAGTTAAACTTCTCTAGAAATTTCTTGCTCTTTTCCTATGGCCCAGAGTATTGGCAAATTCAGATGAAGGTTGGCTGGCCGAAAAACATTGTTTATAAACCTGCAATCCTGGTTCCTAAGGCCAGGAGTTTGCTCTAGTATTTCTGTGGCTAAATCTATTCTACCATGACTATAGTTATCTTAGGTATATAACTATTTTTTGTATATTTTTGTAATATATATATATATATTATTAAATTTATTTATATATATTATTAAATTTATATATATATATATATATATATATATATATATTATTAAATTTATATATATATATAATATTCACTTTAGTTATATTCACTTTAAAGATATATTCTGTGATAAACTATTATTATTAAAAATATTATTTTAATGTGTAAGGTTTAAAAAGAAATTTGACAAATTTTTCTATAAATTATGCGTGTTTATTGTTTTATATGTATGTTACCACTGAAGCGCGGAAGCCGCTAATGTGCACATTACCTAGCTAATCTCTAATTTAATTGGTTTTATTGATTTACTCCGTTAATGTGTGGCATCAAGAGTTTTTCGTGTTTATCTAGGTAATGTGCTCGTTTACGGCCTCCGTAAGGTTAATGTTCAACACACACAGTTTGTTTCTCTCATTTTCTCTTTACTTACTCCTATAGTCTCTCCTTCCTTCCTCTTTTAGTAATGTGTGGTAAAATATTTTCTAAAGAGGAAGGGTATGGCAAGAACGTATTGACTAACAATTATAAAATGAATACGGATTAAAAAAAACCAGCGTGATGAATCCAAGAAAAGTTTAGAGAAGCAAGCAAAGAAACTGATCGCAGTTTCTGATGCAAAATACCTAAATATCGATTAAGGTCTCACTGTGAAAATCAAAGTATCCGTGGCAGACAAAGCAAAAACGATTTTTGCTGTGGTTCCTAGTAAAACAGGAAATGACTTTTATAAACTTAGTCTGAAACATGGATATTTAAAAACAATGGTATGCAAAGTTTGAATTCTTTGTTTGCAAAGAGAGATTTTTAACAAAAGATGTCCCAGCAGTAGAAATATATCTTCACGTAAAACAGCAATAAAAAAATTCCTTGGTATTGTGTGGGGACTACAAAATATGACCAAAAATCTAAATGTATTACAAATAGGTGCGCTTGTTACAAAAACCAATTGCTACGTAATTCAAAGCATCAGGAATATTTAAATTGCTCTAATAAGTAAAGCAAAATTTTGTCATATGTTTCGCAAATTCTTATCCTTAATTCTAATATTTTAAGCCGTATTTGTATTATTGTTTTTAAATGATTTATGATTGATTCTATCGACGGGTTTTTTTATAGTTTATTCTTTAGAAAATAAGTAACATTATGTTAATTTTAGGCATACAGAACCGTTGTTGCTGTTCCAACAAAGATCTTATTTTCCCTTTAATAAAGGCCTAACAGGTAATGAGCAAATTATCTAAATAATTTTCAGAGATTTTACCTATTTAATCTGTAGAATAACTGGTATCTGCACTTTATATAGTGGTAACATATATATATATATTTCATGTATTCTATTAGTCATTCTGTATTAGTATAATCATAATTAAGTAATATTTTAGTTTTAGATATTTCGAAGAAGTATTTTTCTATCTAGAATCTGAATAAAATATATTACTTCTCTTTTATTGCCAATAAAAAAAAATTTTAACTTCTGTTCAATTTTGAATTACTTATTAATAAATTGAAAGATTTAAACAGAAATGTGTGATCGATATGAAATTACAATATATTATTGAATAATATTTTTATGGGGAATTATGGAACTTATTCTTTTTCGTTCCAAAAGAGTATTATTGCCAGAAACATGGTTTTCAGTCTAAGAAAGAATAGTCCATATAAATTGTGAGATGCCTTTGGTGACAGGTTTAAGGAGAAACATGGTCTCCAAATTTCGCTAAATCTGTAAATATGACTCAAAAATAAGTGGTTAAAATCCTAGTTCAGTCCCCTGTTGGTTTCTCAGCTCCAAAGAAATTTCGTCCAATTGCGGTATTGTCAATCGCAAGATTTGAAGTGACTTCTCTCGGAGAAAGCAAATGTGAATTGTGCAGTTTTCTACTGGTAATATAAAAAAGAACGAAGAAAATGCGTGTTTTAGGTTAAATAACTATGTTATAACCATGAAAACATTTAAACAATTTTAAAAAATCCCTCACTTTTTCTTAAGGTTCATCTTTTTCTGACGGAGGTATACATAAACGATGGTTTTGATCTAATTTCGAAGCCATCAATTGCTCTCTTTCTCCCGACCAAACACGTATTTTGACTGCTTACAGTCAACAACTAATACTGTACGTCTGAAATACACTAACCGTTGTCCGAAAACTGAGAGAAATAAGTTCGTGTAAGTTTGTACCTTTTCATCCCGGTTGGCAGGAATGTAAACATGGCAAGAAAATCTCCCATACTCAGGAGGCTAACCTAAGATGTAACCAAACAAATGCCACGAGACTAATCTAGAAGGGTCTACGATGATCATTTCAAGACTAAGTTTTTAGCATTTAAAATGGCTTCATGGCCTATACATCTAAAAAGATGCATTGTGTGTGTGTGTGGAATCAAGTGTGAATTTGGCACGGATTGCGTTTCATTCGTCTCATGCAGTGAAACGAATTAAATCCTTATGAATACGGATTTGTATTGTTGTGTTCTATATTTGTGAGGGCTTTGAATTATGCTTATGTGGATTTATATATGTGTGTGATGTTTCCTGTTAAAAGAAAATTTATTACGTTTATTCGAGAATTCCAGAGCAAAATTTCTATTTAGTTTAGAAATACCTGCTTTGTAACTGTGTGCACCATTATGATAAAACTTTTTCTATGCTTATAATAAATATACATTAACTTTTATGCTATATTAAGCAATAAAATTTGCTTTCAGAATAAATTTTGAAACGGCAAGGAATAAAAATAATCGTTTGAGTAATACTTATAGCAAAATAACAAATAACAATAGTTTTATTTCACCCAATTTAAAAATGGTTTGTAGACGGTGATACAGTCTCTCTGTAGAAATCCAATATTTACAATTACTTTTCAACTCAGAATGCTCCACTTGACAGTTTGATCCAATAACTGTTTTGAAGATTCTTTGAAGATGGCTGTGGAATAAAAGATCAAGATATATAAATAAAATATCAGTAAGCTTCGTCTTTTGAAATGAAATAAATTCTTTGTGGATCCAGCTTCGTGTTTCTATACATTATGTCAAATAAATATTTTCTGCTAATGCTCTTTAATTCGAAAACCGTAACGTGGATAAACTTTAAGAAAATAATAATATTGAACAAAATGCTATACAGTTTACAATCGCGTGTGGAGAAGTCTTTTAATTTTTAGCTTCATTCAAATAAAAAGGATAATTATTTACACCTGTCTGCTTCTAAAATGCTGCATAAGATTTTTTTAACTTTTTCATAAAGATTTTTTACTGTACTAAAAAAATTCCCTTTCACACGTCAAAGTTAGTTGCGAAATTCAAGTTATTAGAATCATATTTAGTGTGAAGTTTCTGTTTTTGAGTTCTAACATTTTCATAAAAACATTTCGCACATTGACTATTCTAACCATAGTTGGAGTCGAATATAAATGAAAAAATTAGAATGGTGAGGATTGACGTCTTTTAACGTCACTTTATCAACCAATACGAGGGTTGTTCGCAACAAACCTCGTAATTTTGAATATCGGTCCAGTGACAAGGACGACACCTGAGCTGGCAACCCCTCTCCAAATTGAAAAATCAACAAGAGAACTTTGAGCCACGATAGATTTAACATGCAGCGACCCTTCTACATGGTGGATCTTCAGTAGTACTAGGGCAGAATGGTGGGAAATGTAATTTAAAGTGGTGGGTAAAGTAGGTTTGGAGTTGAGAGGAAGGTTAAGGATTCAAGTCCAAACATGCCTAGTTGATTTATAGCGAATTTTTGAGGAATATTATTGGATAAGTTGAGCATATAGGTTTCGACCTATAATCTGGGGGTACTAGGAATGAGTATAAACAAATATATTTTCAGATTAGACCATGTTTCACCAATTTAAATTCAGTATCTTGCTTGTTGTGTATAACCTTACTCAGCACACCCATCCGGTATAGTGGTTAATGACACTGACTGCTATGCCGTTGAGCATGGAAGAGATGCCCCGGAGAAGGCACGAATGTTTGTAAATATAAAATGCGTGTGTGGCATAGAAGCACACTAAATAACCGTTGAACTGCAAGTCCTTTTATGAAGTTGGTTGAAAAGGGAAGAGAGGTGGGAGCCCCCTGACCACCTCCAGGGTGTTCTCCCTCAAAATTGGGGTGGAACCGTGTCAAATTGTGCTGTTACCTGTATGGTGCTCAGCTACGGCTAATGCGAAGCGTACAAATAATCCTTTGCCACGATGAATTTCGTGGACCTCGATCTGACACTGTCAGTCAGGTGGCATTAGCAACAATAACAACACACTCATTTCACATCCAACATTCAAAATGTTATTGTGCTAGCATTTTCATTCCGGGATTTGTTCGCCAAGAAATTGTGTTATTTATCCGAATAATTTTTGTTTTTTTAGTGATGAATGCAAAATATAATTAGTTACATGGTTTATTAGAGTGGTGATAAATTGTCAAAACAAAAAGAAACATGATTAATTTTATGAAGAAGTTTTATTTTATTTACTTCCAGTTGAAACTTGAGAAGATCAAGACAAAGTATGATACTGTTATGAATTTTGTGTAATTAATGATTAAAATAGTGTAAATAATTTATATCTGGATGTGTAATACGCTAATATTACTTTCTGTTGTATTTATATATTCTATGCTAAAATTGTAATATTCGCAAGCGACGCTGTTCCTTACATTACAATTGCGATTCAATAGAAACTTTGCTAAATGTTAGTGATAGAGTCAAGTTGGCATTCTTTTTGGTGAGTTCGCGACTACATAGATGCTTATGGAAATTACTGGAGAAATCAAAAATATAAACGGATCTTTCTCGAAAGATCCGTGGAGCCTATGAATAGGAACAGCTCGCTAAAACTAAGTCAGTGTTATTTTGACCATTGAAAAATCGACTAACCGTTAGTTGTTACTATCGAGCGATTGCTTACGAATAATCTCAAACATTACTTATTTGTAATTTGGGCACTGATAGTTGTGTCTGAGCTCTATAGAAGGTATGAAGACCTTCTGGGATTTATTAAGCGAATTTTGGTGATGTATTCTATATTTCAAGGATTGTTTTTCTACAGTAAGTTTTCATCGCCTTGCTCTTTGAGACTGATAGCTTGAACTCCTCGAACCCCGATCTACGTAACAATGCCTTCCACTTGGAAAGATTTCATGAATGAGACAGAGGCCGTTGACACACTACTTCTTGAGATCGAATTTAGTTCAGAATTTTCTATTTATAAGTGACCTCGACTTTTTACTCAGAGTGAGCTCAAGGATCTACAGCAGGGATGGACAACTTGTTTTGGCTTGTGAGCTATATTACAGGATACAGGAAGACCGCGCCTTTTTAAATTGAGTGCATTTACTATTAAAAATAATAAATATAAGTTAAAATAAAATAGTGGTAGCTTTTTTAACTTATGTACTGTGATAATTGCATATCATGTGTAGCTACATGCATATTTAATTTTAGAATCAATTTAGTAAAACTAAAGTACCCTATCATACTGTCTTTGGGGGGGATAGAGAAATTAGGAGTGAAATTGCTTGTTTAAAGTATCCAACTACCCTAAAATTGTGAATTTTGCCAAAAATTGACAAATTTGTTATGATTTTATTTTGTAGACTATCTTATAGGCTTTATAAAAATACCAAGTTTATTATTTTCCGTTCACTAAAACAAAAACTACAAATGTTTTAGTAAAAGTAGATGTCATTACTTTAAGCAAGATGTCATACGTTAAAACGCGTTTTACTCTAAAAGTGTTTTTTTAAATGCTCGAAGGGGTCAGCGATTGAAAATAATTAACTGTGTGAAATATTTTGTGTACGTTCTGTATAATAGTAGAAGTGTTTTAACCTTCAGATTTATCAATCACTGTTTGATTACAAAATTTACAGTCCCTTATGTGAATATAATCACTATTTTTTTAAGCAATTTCATATAATAACTAAGATAGAGTGTTGTAGTTTTTGTAAAAATTAAAATATCTCTTATCCTGAAGGTCATTTCAAAAATGAATTGCGTAACAACACATCAGAATTGAAAAATTTAAAATTTGTTCTTAAACTTTTGGTACCAAATGAACCCCGTTTATGTAATTTTTTGTAAATTTTTACCCATTTTAGTAATAATAATTTCTTTTTATCTTCTTAATTTTAGTATATTTTTTCTAAAATGTACTAAACAAATCTAAAAACAATAAAAAAAAATCTCCATATCTCCATTTTTTTAAGAAAATGTTGTCAAGTAGTCGAGTACTTTAAATTCTCATGACAGTCTGCAAGTTTATGTCATCTTGTTGTACTTGCATCTATGTATATTTACTCTTGTTGATCTTCATGCAAGAAAAACCTTGCTCACAAATATGTGTCGATTAAAATATAAAGAACAATTTCCAAGCAAATTTCTTCATACATGGACATTTTTCAGCTGATAAAGATTTGTAAAAGTTAATGTCTTAGCATTAAACATTTCCTTTGCAATGTGATCTGATCCCGCACCCCGACAAGTAAATCAATAAGTTCAAGGTGTAGCTCTTCAGGTGTTGTATCAATACATGTAGCAACGAAAAAACAGAGAAAATTGAATTTAGGCTCAGTTTTCGGTTAAAGTGTGGTATGGGGGGGGGGGCTTGGCGATGTCAATTTCTTTTTTCGACCAAAATCGATCGCCAAGCTATTTCACTTAGCGATAGGTGCCCGGAAGCCAGAATGAGTTCGTTATCTCACCATGGTATCTATATAAAAATCGCCAAATCCAATGGACCCCCACTATACTACACTATACTAAAAGTGTTTCTAACTGAGAGATCATGTACAGAGTTTGGAGGATGAGGTCCCAAGATGATTTCAAGAAAATTGGCCTAAGTGTATTATAGTGGGGGCCCATTGGATTTGGCGATTTTCCTCTGGATTTTGTGATTTTCATATAGATACCATGGTGAGATAACGAACTCATTCTGGCTTCTGGGCATCTATCGCTAAGTGAAATAGCTTGGCGATCGATTTTGGTTGAAAAAAGAAACTGACATCGCCAAAGAAATTCTCTTGGTGACCAAAATCGATTGCTAAGATACTTACTTCACTTAGCGATAGGTGTCCGGAAGCCAGAATGAATTCGTTATCTCACCACTATATAAAAATCGCCAAAACCAAAGAAAAATTGCCCAAATCTATACTACACTTGAGCCATTTTTATCAATTATCATTAAAGTATCGCATTGCAATCCAAAACAATCGTGTATGTAAAATTTCAGTTCAACTGTTCAGATTTGAAACGTGAGAAAAAAAAATCTTTTAAAATTTTGACTCAAGTCGCTAAAAATGAAGCCCACATGGCTGTATCTGTAATTCTTTAAATAATCAATTTCAGTCAATAATTTTTAATTAATTATAATTAAATTATCGATTGTTACCACAAACAGTAGTGTATAGAAAATTTCAGCTCAAATTAGCTCTTTAAAAGGTGAGAAAAAACCTTTTCAAGTTTTGACACGCCAAAATGGTCGATAAGTCACCAAAAATGATGCCAACGTGGCTGTATTTGTATTTCTTTGAATAATTAGTTTTAATCAATTAATTTTACTAATTATAATTAAATTACTGTATTGTCATCCAAAATAAGTATGTATTTTAAACTTCAGCTCAATTGAGTGCTTTAAAATGAATTTTATTAACGATTGAAAATTTGAACAAGATATATAGAGAGAGAGTGTGAGCTCTCTATGAGAGAGAGAGTTTTTAAGTTTGATTAAATCGTCAAACGGATTTGGCTGAATCGGAATATATTTTTTATTAATAGCATGTTTGACATTTGATGAAACATAAGTATTTGTGGCTAAATTTTACGAATGCTACCTTTTTTCGTGTGAATAATGGAATAAATGATTAGCTCTTTTTTAGTAATATACATTGAATTCGTTTTACAGATATTTTCAACATTATAACGTTACTATAATATGTGACAAGTATCAGGGGACCCAAAGATCCATGAAATTAAACTTAGTGACGCAACAACACATGAGAGCCAAGGCCTTCTGAGCCCATCTCATTTTTTGAGGCCTTGGGCGCTGGAGAGCAAGAACAGATGCTTTCAGGTGGTCAGTCTGACGCGAAGCAAGCTTGGTACTCATTTATCGACTATCTTAAGGGATGAAAGACTGAGTTGATCTTGCCCTGCCTTGGGTTTGAACCCCAGACCTGTGGCAGGGAAGCGCGATACGCTACCACTCAGCCACTGGGCTTCAAAGGTTCGTTAACATTTGAAAATTCAATAATTCTTGGAATAATATAAGTGAAAAGGCAAAAATTGATACTCATGTTTGAAATGCCAAAAAAACGTGCAATAAATGGTCACCCACAGCAGTTATGATATGATCCTTTTTCTTCGAGGAAATGCATGGTTTTGCTTCGAAAAACTGTCAGCGTGATGGGTGCGAGGTGTTACAAAATCACATAATTCCTATCCTGGCTGATAAACACATGGTAGAAGGTATGACTTTTGCGCAAGACTACCCCCTCCCCCCTCATTGCTACACAGATGAAAGATCTCTTGCGCAAATCGTTTGTTGAGAACTGAGACGCCCCTTCCTTCATGCTTGGCCTTCCAGGTCCCCAGACCTCAATCCGAGTGATTATTGGTTGTGGAGTTACTTTAAATCATAAGTCTACTGTGATCATTCGACATCATTGAGGATACTAAAAGATAACATCCGATGGCAATTTGTTATTATACCTGCAAACAGGGACGTCTTAAGACTTCTTGAGGCTCTAGGCCCCTATGTAGGCCCCACATGTGGCCCTTAAATGTAAATAGTACAAAGCATACTTTGACAAATACTCGTATTAACATAGCATACAATGACAAATAACACGAAACAAATAAAATTGCATGATTTGCAATCGCACTTACCAGCTCAACCGACTGCCGCCTTTTGACTTAATGAGTAATAATGGTGTATGGTGGTAGGCCTAAGCCTGTACTTGGACGACGGTTATCACATATAACCAGTTGACATATCCAAAATTCCCAGTTTTTCGGAGAATACAACCGGAAATAACATTTGACTGTTGAAATTATTCGAATTATGATCTTCTTAAGGCTGAGTTGAGAATGAGACGAGGCTCCCATAGCAGCCGAGGCCCAGTTGACCCATGCCTTAAGACGTCCCTGCCTGAAAATAGGCTGCACAATACTATTTTCGACATTGTCCCTCGACTAAAAGCATTGTTGATAAATGATGGCTAACATGTTAAATATTTTTATAAAGAACATCGTTGATTGCTAAAAATTGTTTTGCTAACTATTGATTTGTTATCATATAAAAGGCCCTCTGATGGCCCTTTTTGAATTTTTTTTTTGTTCGTTACAATAAAACCCCATGTCATTTCAAACCATGTATGACAATTTTTACCTCTCTATCTGCTTTACTCCGTGAATTATTGAATTTTCAAATATTAACGGACTTTTCGGTCACCTGGTATTTTACTCATGTATAATTTTTGATAAATTCTTAATTTAAAATACGAAGCATGATTAGAAGTGTTTATCTGTGTTCATTCTCAAATTTATATTTCTTCTTATTTTCAATTTTTATAAAGGATTTTTTTAAAAGAGCACATATAATCTGTAAAGCATAGTCTAAGTAAGTCATAGTAGTATCATTATTTATTTCATAGTTACGAATTAAAGTTTTACTTCTTTTATGAACTTTTGATGAATTACTCTCTCAATAAATTAACTCTTGTCCGAAACACTTACTCCTTTGAAAATCTTCGACAAATTTAGAGGTAATTAAATTCAGCCACCAATGTATAATTAATGAACTTTCTTTTAATAGAGTCTAGTTAGTTAGCTGGAAAGAGAATTAAAAAGATTAATGATCTTTGTTTCTTTTAAGTAAGTTTGCCTTTAGCCTATAGGATTGTCGAAAAAAATATTCACAAAAGCGTTTATTGCATTTTAGAAA